>CP135573.1:1573261-1807100 GCA_032401905.1 Swietenia macrophylla
GCCAGTTTGTCTTTTCTGGAGAGGATACACGCGGCCCAGTGCCGTTGAGATGCTCCCACGTGTCAGTGCTCCAGTCCTCCACGTTGGGCTCTCCGGTGGGCAGCTCGTGGAGCCACCTGTGCAAGTCGCCGTTGGCCACAAACTCGTACAGAACAAGCTTTTCCTTCCCTAAGGACATAACAAAAAACGATAGTAATTAATAAGATTTTTGTTTGAAAATACGCAAATTTCAGAATTTACGCATGGCTGAAACACCGTCCAAAATGCGCGAATATCAATATGCGCATAACGATAGTTTGTAATAAATTTACATGACAAAGTTGTGATAACGCAACAGTCGTCGGAGTACGACACCAATCAAAGTTTTGATTTTTACCCGCGGGGGCATTTGTTATGGTTGTTCAAGCACTGCAAATTTCCGAACAGAAAGAAGAAGATATGCAAATGGTACAGTACCTGCAATGCAGAAACCGGAAAGAGGCAGCAAGTTAGGATGTTTGAGCCTGGAAAGCTCGTCGAACATGGCTACAGCGTCGTCATGTTCAATATCTTTGGCATTTTCCAACACTTTGATTGCCACGTGGAGCTCACCAGGGAGGACGGCTCTGTAGACAGGCCCACATCTTCCCTCGGAAAGCAGTGACTCTTTACCGAAGTATGAAGTGGCAGCAATCAGATCCTTGAAGGTCAGATTCATCAACGGCTTGCAACACATGATCACTGGAGCCGACGTTGGTTCCTTGATGTCTGCCACCCATGATGTACCTGAATCGGTCTTGAAAGAGAACGGTCCTGATTTCGCCATCTTGAAGGGGAATTGAGGAACCGGTTTGGTGATTGCCCATCTGTTTCTTCTAGCCAAAACTTTCCTTCTTCTGTACAAGCAAAAAATGAAAGCAATCCCAGATACAAGAAGAAAAACTGATGAACATGTTAAACCAATAAGCAAAGCTTTGTCTTTTGATTTGTGTTTATGGATTTTGTTGTATTTTTCGACGGGTTTGTGTCTTCGAACGATTTTGTGATTCCTAGGGGTTTTTGTTGTATCGAAAATGAATCTTCCACCATGAATAAAAGCAGATTTCCCAAAATTTTGGTACTTGTCATGGCCAACGAAACCTGTAAATCTGTTTAGTGAAATGTTCAAGAATTTGAGACCAGCAAGTGGGGGGAAATCGGAAGGGAAAGTACCGTTCATAGAGTTGTCGGATACATCTAAATATTTCAACGAATGAAGAGACGAAATGTGTTTTATATTGCCTGAAATTTTGCAGCTTGAAATGTCAAGGCGCTCTAGCTTGCTGAGATTAGCAAGCCCAGATGGCAAAGTTCTCAAATCATTGCGAGAGATATCAAGAACTTTAAGCTTTGAAAATTCAGACAGTTTAACCAAGTTGGTAAACCTGTTAGTTGAAAGATTAAGAACCTGAACCGGTGAAGATGTACCGTTTACCGAGCTGAGTTCAAAACCGACGGTCCCTCCAAATCTATTCCTGGATAGGTTGACTTCACTTAAACGTCGAATGGACCAAAACCAACCTGGTACAGAGCCTTGGAGAGAATTGTTGGACAGATCAATGGTATGCAATTGCGACATGTTCCTCAAAAACTTCCATGATATGATCCCTGTAAGATTTCTCGAGGACAGCTTCAACTCCTTTACCGGAGGATTTGAACAGTTGAGATCAACTGGTTTGAGCCAAGAGATGTTGAAGTTTGAAACACAACTGAAAGCTTTTGAAACCAGCTCTTGGTCCGTACTGTTACATGTAGATTGTACAAGAATAACCAGCGAGAACATAAGCAACAATCTGCAGAAGACTTCCATTTCCTTCACTTCAAGTTCAAACTCTTCCGAATCTCATATATCTCATGCAGAGAGAGAGCGAGATAGAAGATAGATTTGAAACAAACGAAAGCTTATTCCTATTTTTATGGGTTCAGAGAGAGGAGTTGGTCACTCGGTCTTCTCTCTTTTGGCATCCTTATTCCTTGGTGAAGTGGGAGTTAACGGCGTTAAGATTAACAGAAAATTGGAAAATGAAGTGGAGAGAAGAGTTGACTGTTGATTATTGACGGTGACTGTTGACTTGACTATTGTTACTAAAAATTGAGCGGTTCGTGATGCGGTAATTGCTGCTTGGAAAAATCTTGCTTCAGGTATTCCCTGAAAGTTTACGTTTTCACCCACGGTGAATTCTGAAAACAAAAGAAGTACAGGTGTTTTGAATTGCTTCCATGTCCCATTTGTTGTATTGGTTGGACTGGTGTAACTAAAACTTTAGCTTTAATTTTTAGCCCCATCTAGCAGGGAAATTGACATCATTGAAATCAAACTCGCTCCTCGCATCCCATTTCCACATCGATCTCTCCTGATCCCTCTCACGTGAATAACATTTGAATCGTAATGGAGGGAAGTCAACAGTGATGCCCTGATGCCTTACTCCACATAAATCCAAACCAAATTTCCAATAGAATGACAACTAAGTTTTGGGATTAGTAAATAACCCTAAACCCTGCAATCCCACCTAAAAGTTGATTACTAGAATATCGCGAGGGCATTATTTATGTGGGTTCTCGCCATTCTGCCCAATGGATGTACAAGGTGATTAGGTATTTGACTATATAATTAAGGCAATAAAATAGCTGTAATTCATAGTGCAAGAACAAAATTCTGACTTAGGCCTTAACTAGTTTGACATATACATTAGGGTTTGTCGTGTTTGGTGGGTGGGACGAACTGTTTTAAGCTAAATTAACGAGAGGTGATTAGACATTTACCTACTAATTAAGTTTCTTTCTTTTTACGGAGTCTTTGATTTAGTCTCTAATTCATACTCTTGATTGACACTGCAGCTGGTGAACAGAGACATTGTTGATGTAGATGCCTGTGTACTGTTGTTCCCCTTAGCTACGGTGGTTCAGTTTCATTAGAGAGACCTCGCTTGCTTGCTTCTTCCCGGGGCTTCATTCATTCCCCTCTTCATCCCAATAGCTATGGCGGTGCTGACTTTGTAGTGGAGCTGGTCATGAATTTTCAGACGGTTGCAAATGGGGCATTAAAAAGAGTGTAGCGAGAACATACGTGGGGTGACTATAGTTAAAGAAAAGGATACCCAAAACCGAAAGCAAGGATTGAGATGTAGACCGAGCTCATTTGGGGGCTCTCTTTCTAGATTTATTGTGTTAAATTGTGCATATTTTATTTATTATTTAATTTAATAAAACTTATACTTTAATTACTCTGCTTAAGAATAGTTCTAAAAAAAATAGTTTAAGTGCAAAATAATCGTAATTTAACTCGGTTCACTAATCAAAATATTATCTATCTTATAATTTATTTAATTTTATTTTTAATATTTAAACATTAAATAAATTTTAAATTTAAAATACGTCTCAATAATTAGAGAATCTAAATAATTACGTAAATCATTTTCAAATCTTGTCCAAAGTTAAGTGGGAGCCCTGCTTGTAGCCAATTGAATAACGCGGCATAGTTAAATCATTCTTGCATTTTCCACGGGACAAGAACAATGCCAAATATTACAAATACAAGACTCCAAATTCTTAGATTTCCCGATCCAAGCTATTCGGAGACAAAATCTCCTGAACAAAGTAAATTACTAACTCTCTGTAATTTGTCTCATTACCTGTTAATTAGCCATAATTTATTTAATTAAATTTGGACGGCTATCAATTATCAACTTTTGATTCATGCACTCCGCCTTGTTCACAAATTGACTACACATATGACACCCATGTGATCTGCAATCATAAAATTAACAAGTGGAAAGAATCAATTTAATTTAATTTTGGCCTCTTTTTCAAGCTGTTATTTATTTATTTATCCTTATTATTTGGTCAATTGTTTAATTAAATCATCGCCGTGTATCGGGTTGACCCTCACAAACAACTGTACGCACAGTAACCTTGTCCACCGCGAGAATATTCAGTGCAGACCGGCGCTTCCACGGTTCGATTAATTTTCATCAACGGTGATTACACTGTCGAAACATGTGATTGCCGCACGATTACACGTAGGCACAGTGAATAGCCACAAGTGTCAATTGCCCACAACAAAAAGGCTAAGTTCGATTGACAGTTTCGTTAGAATCTAAAATCAGCTAAATTCTTGTCTAGATTTTGAGATTTCAAAGATCAGAAACAGAACTGCGTCAGTCTGTCTGTCATAAAGCAAAAGTCACCGCACCTTTCTTCTTCTTCTGCCACCGGACCATTTTCGTGTCTTTAACACGCTTTTATCCTCTAAACAATCATACTTGTGTCGTATTAAGAAAGAAAAGGGAGTCAATTAAGGCTTATGTAGGCATATACCATTATACCTTTGCTTTAAATAAAGCATAAATTTTGTTTTCTCTGTTTCTCTTTCTCCTCCGTCTGTTTCCGACGCTAACAAAATCATTCGTTGTTGTTTACACCACTCACAGCAACCCAACAAAACCAACCCCAGCTAACCAACGACAATTCATTAGGTACCCCAAAAACCATTACAAAAACAGCAGAACAAGAAATACCCACTTCGGCAGAAGGCCGATCAAATCCATGGCACATTCCACCACCAGGTTGTCAGCCACTTCTACCACCGGCGGCAGCAACAAAGAACAAAGTCCTCTCCTTGGCCGGTACGAGATCGGGAAGCTTCTTGGTCATGGTACCTTTGCGAAGGTGTACCATGCCCGGAACGTTAAGTCTGGTGAAAGTGTGGCGATTAAGGTGATAGATAAGGAGAAAATTTTGAAAGGTGGACTGATTGCTCATATAAAGCGCGAGATCTCTATCCTCCGTAGAGTTCGTCATCCGAACATCGTCCAATTGTTTGAAGTCATGGCGACTAAGTCGAAGATCTACTTTGTTATGGAATATGTTCGGGGTGGTGAACTCTTTAATAAAGTTGCGAAAGGAAGGTTAAAAGAAGATCTTGCAAGGAAATACTTTCAGCAGTTAATCTCAGCTGTCGGGTTTTGTCATGCACGTGGTGTGTATCATCGCGACTTAAAGCCGGAAAACTTGTTACTCGACGAGAATGGGAATCTTAAAGTCTCAGACTTTGGTCTTAGCGCTGTCTCTGATCAGATTCGTCAGGATGGTTTGTTTCATACGTTTTGTGGGACTCCAGCTTATGTTGCTCCGGAGGTTTTGGCAAGAAAAGGTTATGATGCTGCTAAGGTAGATATATGGTCTTGTGGGGTGATTCTCTTTGTGTTAATGGCAGGTTGTTTACCGTTTCATGATCAAAATATTATGGCTATGTATAGAAAGATTTATAAGGGCGAGTTTAGGTGTCCAAGATGGTTTTCACCTGACCTAATTAGGCTTTTATCAAGGCTTCTCGATACAAATCCTGAGACTAGAATTACAATTCCGGAAATTATGGAGTATAGGTGGTTTAAAAAGGGATTTAGGCACATAAAATTTTATATTGAGGATGATAAACTTTGTAATGTTGAGGAGGTTGATCAGACGGTGGATGATATGGGATCGGTATCTGATCAATCGTTATCTGAATCAGAATCAGAAAAGGAAACAAAAAGAAAACTTATTTCATTACCTAGACCGGCTAGTTTGAATGCATTTGATCTTATTTCCTTTTCTCCCGGATTTGATTTGTCTGGGTTGTTTGAAGAGGGAGGAGAAGGATCGAGATTTGTCTCAGGAGCGCCAGTTTCAAAGATTATATCAAAATTGGAAGAGATTGCTAAGGTGGTGAGTTTTACAGTGAGGAAGAAGGATTGTAGAGTGAACTTGGAGGGATCTAGAGAAGGTGTGAAGGGGCCACTGACTATTGCAGCTGAAATCTTTGAATTAACACCTAAACTGGTAGTAGTGGAGGTGAAGAAGAAAGGAGGAGATAGAGGAGAGTATGAGGAGTTCTGTAATAAGGAATTGAGACCTGGGTTGGAAAATTTGACGCTGGAAGAATCAGAATCTGCTGCTGATGCTTCGCATTTGCCATCGGATACTGAATAGAGAGAGAGAGAAGGGAAAGGAGTAAGCTTTTCTCTCTCGCTTTTTTTGTTGCTGAAAATTCTGTATGATATATGTTTCTTCTCTCCAATTGTCTTTGCTTGTTCTGTTTTGCTATTTTAGTAGATGCTACTATATCTATGTATACTCTGTTTTCTTCTTGGATTGAGAAGGACAGATTAGAATATGAGGAATGAAATACACATTTCTGCTATCTTTACATTTTGGTGGGTGACTTGTATGTTTTCTATCTGTATCTATTGAGAAACGAGGAATGGAGCTATACATTTTACTTTGGTTATGTCTCATATGGCTCTGCGGTACAAAATTGTGGTTTGCATGTGCTTCATAAATTTGATGGGTGCTAATGTAGCTCTGTTGAGCTTTGTTGGTTGCTTTCCTTCTCATGATGTCAAAATTTTTGAAGGAATCCTCATTATGCTTTCAATTTTGTGGCTGTTTACCATAACTGCATCAATGTCGTGTCATTTTGGAATAGAAAATACCAATGGGGATGTTAGTCACCCTTCATTTGTTCTGCTGTTAATCATATTATTGGCACTATTAAATTTCACGCTAACTGATTTTACAGCTCATGTTATAAGAAATATCTGTGGTGAAAGGAATATTATGTATAGAATAGCATAGTTAGAAGAAAAATTAGGAGCTTGAAATGAATTTTTGGAGATGTCAATAGTCTAAATTCTTGTTTCATCAGTGTTCAAGTGCAAGGGGGTGAAGTTTCAGAGTTGTTTAGTATAGTGGTGTTCATGACATATGCTGGTGTTTATGTTATGGGTCTAGAAACTGCATTAAGTTAATCTTGGCAAATAACTTGTTAAAAGTGTCATTTTGATAAATCAGAAAGAACCAACTGAGTGTTGCATTTCAATTTCATTACAGCAGAGGTTCAGAACTGAAATTCATGATGTGGCTACAATGTTAATCTATAACAAACCCCAAAAAAAAAAAGATTAAGTGAAAATTAAAGTTTCCAAGATGGAAGACAATTATGAGCAGGGGACTTTGGAGTTCTCATACGTGGAAACAGTATTTTGCCTCCATTACCTGCAATACTAATTCTCTTGATTTTGCACATTTGTATATTAGGGAATTTTGAGTACAGCCTAGTTGAGTTGTGCTGCGATAGATTTCTTTAATTGCCAAGTTCTGGAGTATATATTGCGAGGCAATAGTTTGGAGGCATAATTAGATGACCATATTTTAATTAATGGAAACAGAGCAATAATTTACTCCACTGAATTTTGTAAAAATAGTGTGGATAACAAGGACAAACTTTCAGATTTGTGGAGGCAACTTCAACAGGATTCATATAAAATTGTGAGTGTCCAACCAGTTATCTGTCTGGAGTCATGATTATTTCTGGATAATGGAGATAAATGACATGAAGCCATGACTAATGGGACCACTTGGGCCAATGGGAGAGGTGTTTCAATTTGTTGTCATTTAACTCCTTTTTGGTTTGGTAAGCAGGAAGGAATGTTGGTGGATGGTGAGAAAAGGGAAAAAAATGCATTCTTTTATCAAAGTCATTAGATATGGTAGGCCTAGGGCAACGGAAAATTGGCTGGCACATTTCCTCATTAAAATGAATTATCTTGCTAGTTACTTTGTGTAAAAAGAAATTGATCGAAATTAATCAATTAAGTTTGTCATCTGTATAATTGAACAATGTAATGCTTTTGTTTTTGCTGCCTCTTTTGATGTTCAGTTTTTCTTTTAATTCTGCTGGAATCAATCATTCATGTGAATAAACATTTTTTTCCGTGTTATGATGCTTCAATTTCCTTGGTTCACGTTCATGATATGAGCCTAAAGTTAAATTGTGTGGAGTCATTATACCTGTGATTTCATTGTACACGTACTTGCCATGGTTGCAGTTTGGCAGTCTTGCAGCTTTCCTTTCAGGTTATCGAATGTAGGCCCCCATCTTGTTTCATCACATGTTAAACTTGAACAAAATATTCTATAAACATAACAATCTCGAAGACTGCAAGGCAGCTACAGGGTTTCAAGTGTTGTGTAATTTAGATTTGTGAATAAGGAAACTGGTGGGTTCTTTCAAAATACCGGCCTGGTGATATTGTAGTCTTTCTGTAATCATGAAATGAGTTCGTGGAGCAAGAATTTGGGTTGTGCTTGGGTAATCAATGGATGTAACACAGAGATAATCCGGCTGTTTAACAACAAATCTTGTGTATTAAGTCAATGTCATACTCAAATTTTAATGTTTCTAGCAGCCCTCGCCTAATGGCTGGCAGATTAGTTTATCCTTTCGTGGTTTGACACATTTAACAAGCAAAACCCCCTTTATGAAATTTGTAGTTGAACAACGAGGACGCATGCACAATTTAGGCTATCAAATTGATTAATACGTTTACCTGTCAGATATTGCACGGACAGTAATGTGAAATGGAAGGAAGGGAATTGCTTATTTTTGTGTTCTGAAACTGCTTAAATCTACTAAACATGTAGTCCTGCAAGCTCTATGTCGTTAAGCAATGGGATCTTCATGCCAAATATTGGAAAATCTAGATTAATCATTAAGATAATTTAATCAGAAGTCCCGCAGTTACAGATACATCCTCCGAGTTTTAGAAATATTGTCACGTGATTTAGCTACAGCGGTAGCTCCACCTCCTTCCCCTTTCCACTTCTGTTTTCTTGCTTTCAAGTTCAGTTTCTTTCCTTGCTTTCTTTATCGATATATTTTGGGGGTTTACGTGGTCCAATCTGCAGAGTCAATGCTTTATTTTCCCACCAACTAGCTAATTAATTGGACCACAACCCCGCATGGCACATTGTGGAATTCTTTTAACATTTTCGTATTATCATTTTCCTTCTACAGTGATGTTTTGTTTCTGCGCATGAACCATCTACATTCAAACAAGGAAAAGACAAATAAATAAGAAATAAGTGATAGGCTGATAGCCGATATCCCTGATATGAAAATCGCAGGAAAATTTTGTGGGGACGAGTTGTTTTGCTGGGATCTCGGTTGAAAACATGTGAATCTGTGTAATGATGTTTTCATAATCAAAGTTCTTTCTTGCAAATAGAAGCCTGTCAACTTTCTAAAGATGGTAATTTGTGCTGCTGGATTTGTTTTCAATGTGCCATGTGTGTGCCCTGTGGGGTTGTAAACATTGTCAAATGGAATCCACACGCGAAATTGTCCCACTATTTTGACAGCTTATAAGAATGCTAGACTCTGTTTTTTTTTTGGGTTAATGAAGATTCCAGCAGCTGGGCATCTTGGTTGTGGAGGGTTGGGATTGAAAAGAACATGCACTTCCTCCTACAGATTTAATTTAGATAATCTCGGGCAAAGATTCTCTTCTTCCACAGCCAAGGCCCTGCAAGCTCACTGTCGATAACACTAAATATGCTTTCCGAAAAAGTATCAATATTTCTATACAAAATTCTATTGAGCAAAAACGGACAAATTACAAATGGGCCTGATTTGTCCCATTACAGTAACTATGGATCCATGGTGCTTGACTTGAAGTACACAAATGATAAAACCCAGACGCGGCCTGCCTACAAACAAGATCGGCCCAGATTGGAGCCTTGTTCACAGCAACATGTGAATTCCATATTCTGATCATTGTTTCGCCAATGGTCCTGGTATGAGAAACTAGTCCAGGGATGTCTTATATGTAAATTTATCTACATTAATACCCAATACAGGTTGCCCATAACAAGATTTGTGCAACACTTAAAAGACTAATGCAATAGATTAGTCTCAACTTCTGGAATTTAACGAGCAAAAAGGATACAAAAAGTGAAAGATTGCAATTTGTAATATAGAAAGCTAGAAAGTCAGTTGCAAGTATGGTACAATCTCACGTAGAAGAGAGAGCAGACAACCGCATCCTTCTCCTATCTTAGAATAGAAACCTATAACATGTTTCATGTTATGCTTACCCTTCTTTCTGCTCATCACTTCCTTGCCAAGTCCATACTATATCTTTGAGTGAAGGCTTCAAACCTTGATTGCAGAAATCTTTGTACTCTATTGTGTCCCCTGATGCTTTCTTCAACTCTACTACATAAAAAGCTGGGGTTACTTCGAAAATTTCAGCATCTATGGCTAGCTGCCCTTTTCTGCCTTCTCTGTTGTGCTGTAATTTCACTGTTCCATTCTTCTTATTGAACTTACAGTCTTCTGTTACTGCTATTTCTTCGAATTTTGACACTATGATTGAGGCAGGTTTGGTTGAGGTAAATCGTTCTTCTGGTTGAGTATCCAATTGGTTTTCAAACAAACCTGATAAATTGAATCCTTTTGACAGAGATATGATGTCAAATGCATTGAAAGAAGATGGCCTCACAGGGCTTCTACTTAGGGTGTTCCAAGAACTACTTTTACCGTCTGATTGTGCCTCAAACACAGCATGAATGTCACTGATCAACTTGTTTCTGTCTTGACCTTGAGGCGATTGCGGTGGTTCAAATTTTTTATATCCCTTCTTGAACCAATAATTATCCATGAGCTTAGGCATGGTGATTCTAGTGTTTGGATTGGGGTCAAGAATCCTAGAAAGCAGCTTCCGAACATCTGGGACGATCCAATTCGGACACTTGAATTCAGCTTTTGATATCCTCTTGTACATTTCCATGAGATTTGAATCATAGAATGGAAGATAACCTGCCAAAAGAACAAAAAGAACAACCCCACAAGACCATATGTCAGCTTTAGCTCCATCGTAGCCTTTCTGATTGATAACTTCCGGCGCTACATAAGCTGGAGTTCCACAAGTTGTATGCAGCAGACCATCTTGTCTTCTTGATTCCAGCAATGCACTCAAGCCAAAATCTGAAATTTTCAAGTCACCATTTTCATCAAGGAGGAGATTCTCTGGCTTGAGATCGCGATGATACACACCTCGGCTATGGCAAAAATCAACAGCTCCTGCCAATTGCTGAAAATATTTTCTAGCCACGTCTTCCTTGAGCTTCCCTTTTGCAACTTTGTTGAAAAGTTCACCTCCTCTCACGTACTCCATGGCGAAGTATATCTTGTTCTTGCTAGCCATGACTTCATAGAGCTGAACAATGTTAGGATGCTTAACCAGACGCATCACAGAGATTTCTCGCTTGATTTGATCAATCAAACCAACCTTCAAAATCTTCTCCTTATCAATAATTTTAATGGCTACGCTCTGTCCTGATTTCAGGTTTCTGCCATGGTAAACTTTGGCGAAAGTCCCTTGTCCAAGCAATCGTCCAAGCTCATACTTATTCATCAATATTGCCCCTCTTTTCTCCATCTTCTCTTCTTCAAATTAACAAGAGAAAATTGATTGTAAAAATGCAACAAGACAATGAATCAAGAGTTACAGTATAGAACTATAGAATTTTCCGTCATTTTGCTGCATATGACTGAAAGAAAGAATAGGAGAGAAAGGGCAATTGAAAGACAAAGGATGCTCAAACCATGCCCACAGGCAGGGCAGGAAAAATCCCTTGTGAGAGAAGAACACAAACTAAAGGAAGTTTATTATAATCTACCTAAATTAACTGTCGTATAAAAATAGTAAGAATTGAGTTGCACGTACAAGGATTGGCCTTATTCTCTTTATGTGTATAACAGTATATATAGGCTGATATTCTGGATCTTATTCAATAAAATCAGACGGCCATCAATATTTTGCGCATAAACAACGTAATTAAGAACTCGTAAGAGAAAATCTCGTTTTCCACGTTATGAATCTGCCGGAGAGCAAATTCTAGAAAGACAGTGACGGGAAAACAAAGGGTTAAGGACAAGACAATCTAGTTTGATCGTAATTAGTGTTCATTAACTTATTATTATTATAAACCAGTTTAGTGAACCATAGATGTAGTTATTTGAGGCTCGAGCGAGACAGCATGATTGAAGAAGAACAACTCTTCTGATTCTGACTCGTGAGATAATATTTCAGTGGCTGTTGCAATGTCAACTGTACATGTAGAATACCTGTCTTCTGTCTCTCTCTGTATTATTATACGTATAATGTCTTGTAAGAGAAATGTTAAATTACGATGGCTAGCTGTAATGAAATTACTAACGTACGTTATAATTAGACGAAAATGTACAGGTAAAATTCAAGAGTATATTTAAGCCAGCATCGATGGATCAGTGATTTGAATGTGTATCTTATTAACATGCAGTAGGACCACGAATATGTTGAGAAACAGATGAAACAGATGAAACACATGAATGCTTAAGAGGGTTCGACGTCGTCGTTGATCTTGGACCACAAAGTCTTGTAATAAGAGTCATAATCGGATCAATCCGATGTGGCAAAGCCATGTGGGTGCATGTAATTGTGGTGTGACCAACCCGACTGGCCGATTGATGCATATTGGCTGGTAATATTAGCCACAAATTGCATGATCTGGAAAGAGAAAAACATGTTGGTAAACTAGTGGCCGAAGAGTGAGCAAATCAAGCAGCTAGCTGGTCCACCCGTTCTTTAAACCAAGGCAAAATGGTGTGATTCTAAGGCAATCAAATCATCAGGGTACGTATTATATGATGAGTTTGTGCATGGTTAGCCACGTATAAACTATACGCTACCATTACTGCTTCAATATCAATTTACATATAGACTTTGTGTCCACATTTTATGTATTTCCGTTGGTGAAATTATGAAGAACAATACACCGACCAATTCTTGTCAATTAACCACTCAAATTTCAGCTTCTAGTTCCACGTGCCATGGAAGAATTACTAATAGCTCCAGTCTGGCATGGGGAGGATTTGAATAGAAGAAACATAGTGTACAGAACAGTTCTTAATTTGCAGTCACCACAAACGCTATACCCACTAAATTGTGGCAGGAAGCAGTTTGTTTTCTGGATAAAGGGCGAAAGGTGACAGCAATATTTCTTGCCCACGCATGCCTTGGATGTATTTGCATTTGCTAATTACATACACTTGGCAGAATTACCATGGTCAGGCTTGGTGGAGCCGGGCCGATGGCTTATGCTTTGCTTGTCGGAATTCGTCTCGTTTTCTTCGTATTGATTGTGGTTTAGGACTCTTCATTAATTCGATCATTTCAGTTTCTATTTTAACCATATAATAATCAAGAGAAGAAGAACTCTCGACTCTTCAATTTCAAACTATCTTATCCATTATATTTACAAAACCACTTTGATTATCAATTCATCACTGCCTCACGATTCAACCGGTCAAAGTAAAAGATAATCACTTGGAAAATATTTCTTCGAAAGAAATAATGAACTGAATTTTGCAAGTCTGCATGTTCTTGCACTCGTGTCACTTACCACGTAGGACTAGTGGCATTATGTTTTAAGATCTGAAGACGCATAAGACGCAGATGTAATGCTAACAACAACTTTCTTTTCCTGAAAAGAAGAACTAGTCAACAGATTCGGAATTTGCTGGAAGGTTCAATGCATATATGCTGTATCTTACATGGTTGTTAGGTTTTTGAAGTTCGAGATCGAATTCAATGTCAAGTATTGGCACAAATTTTCCCATTAGACCAATCTACGGTCGTTTCTGCTGGGAATCGATCGATATATATTAACACAAATTAAGGTAATTTAACTAGAGTGAAGTCGAATCTCATGTTTTCTCTATCATCAATGAATATCAGAACCTCATGTCCCTTTGGCTATTAATTGTCACTTGCTCATGTTCGGCTATTGATTGTGACTTACTCGTGCTCGGCAATTAAAAATTAATACAAAACATAGAAACTATTGAATTAATTCATAAACAAATTCAAGTGCAA
Source organism: Swietenia macrophylla (assembly GCA_032401905.1). Lineage (NCBI taxonomy): Eukaryota > Viridiplantae > Streptophyta > Magnoliopsida > Sapindales > Meliaceae > Swietenia > Swietenia macrophylla. Next base: position 1,587,019 of record CP135573.1, read on the forward strand.
AAGATTGTAAGAGAGATTGAAGGAAACAAAAACAAAAAGCTGCAGTTATACAAACTCAAAACACCTTCGACATTTATTGTCTACTGATTAAGCCACTCGTTCTATTGTTTTGTGTATACCATTAGATAACAGTAATTTTAGTTCCTACCATGCTGATGATCTCTTTTTTTTCCCCGCTGGTGGATGCATAGATGCAGCTTCTTACTTGTGGCAAGAAAATCGCGATGCAGTCAGTATATGCATCAACTCTTTGAGCGTGCTTAGCCTGAACTTATCAGCCTCGTCAATAATATATGCCATAACTGCATCATGCTCATCAAGTGCACGTTCCACTTCCCCGTTTGGCTCACCGACTATGCTCATATACTTGGCCAGAATAGAGATTGGTTGGTCTGCCATATCTTCTTGCAAACTTGCTAACTTACCCGACATCTTATCCTCTTCTTTAATAGTCTTCAGTTGTAAATTGTTGATCATCGACATTTGCTTTGGTGCGAGTTCACCAATGTCGTCTTTCCTTGTACCCTGCATCAATTCAGCTATCAGGTACTGGACTTTTGAACCACCCATGGCGTAAATAAGTCTGATAAACGAAGATGGTTGACATCCACCAATCCATAGAGATGAATTCTTCAAGGAGGTGCACCATGCTGGTGCAAAATAGGTTGAAGCATCCTCATGGTAAATTTGGGAGCATATATCCATGTAATTTTGGAAATTGTTAATGCTTTTTTGAGCAAGTTGAATGTATATATTACCAGTAAAGAAAGTTTTAAGTGAGATGGTCTTACTATATCAGTATTACTGTCATAGTAAGACCATTTAATTAATGAGTTAAGTTAAATATATTCATTAATAGTACATAAAAAAGTTAATAAATAATCTAATTATTTAATTAATATAGTGAGAGAAATTCATAAAATTCTCTATTAACTTTTTTTTTTCTATCACTAATAAATATATTTTTTTACCTTATTAATTAGATCATTTTAACATGTCAGCATTGTTGACATGGTAAAATCATCCTACTTAATACTCTCTCTCATTAGAATTATCATTGTCAATGTTTCGAGATAAAACTTAGAGGAGTTCATCAAGATCTTGCACTTGAAGGTTCATCCATTCATTAAAACAACAAACCGCATGATCTTTATGACTACTACTTGCCATTTTGAAACGGTCTAACAGAAAATGAACTGAAGTTTGTCTTTTATGCCTAAAAGGGTTTAATGATTTATGGTTATATACATAAAATATTTGGCCTAGTGATGCAATATTTTGAAAAAAAAGGGTCATGTGCGCTATAGTGCTAGTGCTTTCTTGGATTATTTGGAAAAGTAAAAAATGATAAATTTACTAATTTAATTTTGTTTGTGTATATAGCTAGGCATAAGTGCTATCGTATTTGTATTGGACATGTATGTATGTCCAAAGACTTGGAAGTTTGGGTATCAGAAGAATGCCTAATGGATAAACTATAGGTCATCTAAAATACCTAGAGGTGTGATATATCGAGGGAAATCAATAATTTCTAATATTTTTCAGTTAATATATGTACAAATTTGATTACGAGTTTACTGTAGAAATTATTTGAAAACAATGTCGTCTAGCGTGGCTCAATGTGGGTGGCTCGTTGCAGGGATTTAGAGCAAACCTAAAAGCCAAGATACCTACACTGTTACGAGCCATGCATGGCTGACTAATTTTGACTTTGCTATGTAATTTGGCAAGAGCATGAACTATGGCAGGTTTTAGGAAGAAAATCGGTGCATACGACAGACATTATACATGTGGCTAAAAATAGTATGCGAAGATAATTAAAGAGACCAAACTTGATCATACAGAACCATTAAAACTAATTTATTGATAATGTTCAGGTGCACATGCCTCCCATCTTCACATTCATGTGAGACATGGTCACACAATTAGCTCTGAAATCCATTTTATCTACTTATATTGATATCTCTATACCAATGTCACAGAATTTATATACCATGTACCTCAACCTCGACTAACAGAGCCACTATTTGAAACTATAGATCAGCTCAATGACACATGGCCCGGCCCCCTTCTTCATTCATTAGAAACACAGTCTTGGTTGGACTTGGATGACTAGTATATCACAGAAGAAAAGACAACTGATACACCAATTCCACTGAATGCATGCACAATGAATAATATAAACACAAACCCATATATCATATAAATGATTGATCGTCTGTGTGTGTTTCAAGAGTAAATCGGTTTAAGTGTATAGATTAATCATTCATTTATGTTTATCACAAATGTTGTGCTATTCTAAGTCTCCTAAGATAAAAATACAACATATAGCTATAAATAAGCTTATAGGCATTATTAAAGGAACAATACTTAGTTAGTTAAATGTGATTAGTTGAATTATATATAGTGTAATTAGTTAGTTAGTTATATTAGTTAGTTATTAATAGAATAACTCTGTGTGTGTGTGGACAATTGTATATTTGTATATAAGTTGCAGAAATATTAGCTTAGTCTTTTCCTTTCTAGTCTTTCTTCGTGCTCTGTTTGATTAACATGGTATCAAAGCTTTAATTTTGCTGCTTTTCTATCAAAATTTCCTTTGGTTTTTGGTTCGAAACATCTTATAATTCATTCCGATTAGAATGGATTCACCACCATCTGCAAATATGATTGAATCAAGAATGTACTTAATGAGATTAGCCATTGACGATCCTTTCAATCCTTATTTCTTGCATCATTCAGATAATTCAGGTTTGATTTTAGTTTCTCAACCATTAATAGGTGATAACTATGCATCTTGGAATAGAGCTATGTTGATTGCATTGTCTGTAAAGAACAAACGTGGATTTGTTGATGGATCTAGAGTTAAACCTATAGATGCAGAGTCTGAATTCTTAAATTTATGGATCATGAATAATGATATGGTGATTTCGTGGTTGTTAAATTCAGTTTCTAAAGACATATTTGCTAGCATAATTTTTGTTAATTCTACATATGAGATTTGGTATGATTTAAAGGAGCGTTTTCAACAAAAGAATAGTCCTTAAATTTTCCAGTTTAAACGTGAGTTCGTAAATCTAACTCAAGATCAACAATCAGTTAGTATCTATTTTACTAAACTGAAAATAATTTGAGAAGAATTAAATAATTATAGACTTGTGTGCAATTGTGAAAAATGCACGTGTGGAGGTGTAAAGGAACTTAATATGCATTATCAAATGAAATGTATCATGTCTTTTCTTATGGGATTAAATGATTCATTCTCATGAATTAGAAAACAATTGTTACTCAAGGATCCATTACCGCCAATAAATAAAGTATTTGTACTTATTTCTCAAGAAGAATAACACTGAAGGGTGAGTGTTCAAGATGTTCTAGCTAATAACAATTTTTCCATGGCATTTGCTACAAGAGCTATTCAATCTAACAAATTTGGAGTTACTAGTTCTAGTGGTTAATCTAGTTCTGGAAATCCAACTAGAAATTAAAAGAAAGAAAGAAAGGCCTTTCTGCACTCATTGCAATTTTCATGGTCATACTATTGATAGATGTTATAAGTTGCATAACTATCCTCCTAGATATAAGTCAAAAACAGAAGGATAATTTTTTAGCTAACAATATGAATGCAGTTAATCAATTTTCCTCAACTGTTTAGTCTGTGCCTAATTCCAACATTGAAAATTTTGTTCAAAACTTTAATCCAGTTTAGTATGAATAATTGATACAAATGTTATCCAATCATGAGTTCCACAGTAAAGATTAATAATAATAATTCTGCACCAACTTTTTTCACTGCAGGTGCTTGTTTTTCTTTGTCTGTGATATATATGTTAGCATCTTCAAAATTCTGGGTAGTTGATTCAGGAGCAACTTGCCATATATATTTATCTGCTTCTATTTTTACCACTATGAGACCTATTTTACAGTCTTTAATCATATTACCAAATCAGACTATAATTTTTGTCAATTTATTTGGTGATATCAAACTCAACAACTTGATTACTCTCCAAGATGTTCTATACGTGCCTCAATTTAAAATTAATCTTCTTTCTATCAGTGCTCAAACTTCAGATTCTCATTTGACTATTAGCTTTCTTCCTGTTTCTTTTAAATTCAGGACATCGTTAACAAGAAGATGATTGGCAACGTAAAAAAATTGTTGATTTGTATGTTCTTGATACTGATGTTTTACATTCAACCTCCATAGCATCTGTCAATTTGATTTCAGCTCATGTTTGACATAATTGTCTAGGTCATCTATCTTCTAAATGTTTAGATAATTTGAAACACAAATTTTCTTGTGATATTTTTATATTAAACAATAAAACTTCTCCTTGTTATGTTTGCTCACTAGCTAAACAGAGAAGATTATCTTTTGTTTCTCATAATAAACTTTCTAAATCTCTTTTCAATCTCATTGACTGTGATATATAGTCTCCATATCATGTTGATTCTCATGTTGGTCATAGATATTTTCTCATATTTGTTGGTGATTGTTCTTAGTTTACTTGAGTTCATTTGTTGGAGCATAAATCTGATGTTATCATCATTATTCCTAAGTTTTTCAAAATGATTTCTATTCAATTTGAGGTGAAGATTAAGATTTTTAGATTTGATAATGCTTTTCAATTATGTTTTATTAAGTTTTTTGCTAATATGGGAGTCTTGCATTAATTTTCTTGTGTTAAAGGGCAACAACAAAATTCTGTTGTTAAGAGAAAATATCAACATTTGTTAAATGTTGCTCGAGCATTATATTTCCAATCTCGGATTCCCATTCAATTCTGGAGTGAATGTATTCTTACTGCCACATTCATTGTTAATCGAACTCCATCTCTATTAGTTCAACATAAGAAATTTTTTGAGATTTTGCATGGCACAAGTGTAGATTATTCTTCTTTCAAAGTGTTTGGTTACCTTGCATTTGCATCTACTCTTCAAAGTGGTCATACCAAGTTTTAGTCAAGATCTACATTATGTATTTTCTTTGGTTATCCTTTTTGAATGAAGGGTTATAAACTATATGACATGGTTTTCGAACAAATCTTTGTTTCTCGTGATATGGTGTTCTATGAAAAAGTATTTTCATATCATTCTATTTGTGCCTCGGATAAGTTGATCGATCATTTTCCAGCATTGGTTTTTCCTGTTGTATCTCCAGTTATAGATCTTGATATGAAACAAAAATCATCTAATGTTCGAAGTTCTAACACTGCATCAGATTCCTTACATATACCTAATCTAGGTCCCATCGTTATTGATTTTTTTGATACAGATATGTATGCAGTAGCATCTACATCAAATTCTTTACACATATCTGATCTAATTTCTACTAATATTGATATTCTTAATATTGATGTAGATGCACGATAATCTGTTATTTCTCCACCTCTTCGAAAATCTACTTGGATGACCAAACTTTCTTCTTATCTTAGAGAATTTCATTGCAATCTATTAACTCGTACTAATTCATCATCTATTCTTCCTAAATATCCTTTACAATATGTTTTGTCTTATGATTCATTGTCTCTGAGACATAATTTTTTTCGTTTGAATGTTTATTCTTAAATTAAACCTCAATTTTATCATAAAGCAATAAAGTTACCAAGTGGCATGCTGCTGCACATGATGAACTTAATGCTCTAGAACTGAATAACACCTGGTCAGTTATACTTCAACCACCTAATAAACATTTTATTGGCTGCGAATGGGTTTATAAAATCAAATACAAGTCTGATAGTTTTATTGAAAGACATAAAATTAAATTGGTTGTTAAAAGTTAACATAACAAGAATGTCTTGATTATGTTGAGACATTCTCTCTTATTGCTAAACTTGTTATTATCAAAGTTCTTCTAGCTCTTACTGCTATTCATAAATGGTATTTAATTCAGTTAAATGTCAATAACGTTTTTCTTCATGGAGATCTTTTTAAATAAGTATACATGGAATTACCACTTGGGTATCTTAAAAAAAGGGAGCAGATGCAAAATGGACAAAAACTTGTATGCAGACTTCACAAGTCCATATATGGACTTAAGTAAGCTTCTCGGCAATGGTATTACAAGTTTTCTCAATTTCTAATTCAGCATAGTTTTTAGCAATCAAAGTCAAATTATTCCTTGTTTACTAAAGGCCAAAATTCTAATTTTATGGCTTTACTTATATATGTTTATGATATAATTCTCACAGGTCCTCATCTCCCAATTCTTCATGCTATAAAATCATTTCTTCATTTTCAGTTTAAGTTGAAGGATTTAGGGTCTTTGAAATATTTCTTAAGGCTTGAGATTGTAACTTCTTCTAAGGGTATTGTTTTATCTCAATGATAGTACACTCTTTAGTTATTAGAAGATATTAGTTACTTAACATGCAAGCCTATTTCTACTTCTATAGATCCAAAATTAAAACTGCTTGCTTTTGAAGGTGACTTGGTTCTTGATATATGTTCGTATCATCAACTCATTGGCAAATTATTATGTCTCACATTATCTCGACTTAACATTACATTTGCTATACATAAACTGAGTCAATTCTTAGCTGACCCACGAATGCTTCATTTACAAGTTGTTCATCATCTGTTAAGGTACTCAAAGTCCACTCTAGGTTAAGGCTTATATTTTTTAACGAATTTTGGCTCTTTTATTTAGCTTCGAGCTTTTTCAAATGCTGGTTGAGGTTCTTGTTTGGACTCCAAAAAATCAATTACAGGTTACTATATTTTTCTTGGATCTTCTTTAATTTCTTTGAAAGCAAAGAAGCAGTCAACTATTTTCAAGTCATCTGTTGAAGTTAAATATCATGTCTTGGCTTCTACTGTTAGTGAATTTATCTAGTTAAGGCAATTGGTTAATGATTTTCAAATTCAACTTTCATCTCCTACTCTTTTATTTTGTGATAACTAAGCAGCTATTCATATTCTATCTAATCTCACTTGTTATGAACAAACAAAACATATTAAGATTGATTGTCATTTTGTTTGTGATAGAGTTGCTGATGGCATCATTAAACTTCTCCTAATTCGATCCCAGCATCAACTAGCTGATATGTTCACTAAACCATTATCTTCATCAGCTTTGTTGTCTCTTCTTTTCAAGATGTCAGTGAAGGATATTCACTGTCCATCTTGAGGGGGTGTATTAAAGGAATAATAGTTAGTTAGTTAGTTAAATGTGATTAGTTGAATTGTAAATAGTAATTGGTTAGTTAATTACATTAGTTAGTTATCAAATGAACAACTCTGTATATATATGTGTATGTGTGTGTGTGGACAATTGTATATTTGTATGTAAGTTGCAGAAATATCAGCTTATCTTCTTCCTTTCTGTTTATTTCTTCGTGCTTTGTTTTTGTCTTCTTGATCAACATGCATCTTCTGATTTACACAGGGAGTTCTTTCTATAAGTTGGTATTATTAATGTTATATATATTTGCATTGAATGCTATGCGTATGTACATGACCTTAGCATATTTCTCGTGGTTATCTTGTGACAGCTTCTTTAATTTTGGATAAAGTTGGAGGTAAAAGAGAAGATTATGCTTGCCATGCAGACGTGCACCTCTTAGATATCACAAATGAAGGAGCTGGAACGGGACAGACGACCAATTAAATTTCTGCCACCGCCGACCATTATCGGAGACTTTCTCATTTCCACGGCCCTGTTTGGATAATCGATTGAGATCAATTGATATTATTAGGGAGTGATATTATCCGAATTATGTTCTTATTAAATTCATTTTAATTTCACAAAATCACACTCTATAACATGTTTAATAAAAAAAATAAATATCAAATTAAAAAGAATATTGGTTGAAGCAAAATACTCTCTTGAAAATTTAAAAAATATATATTAAATATTAATTTTATCAAATGGTCTGCGGGTAAATCAATTGAATTTTGGGGAAGGTTAAAGGTGTGTGATTCTGAAGTCCCTGGAGAAGAAGTAATTGCCCAACTACGACTAATTTTGGGTTCTTGCGCCATTCTCATTGTCACCATCTAAAGTATTAGTATGTGCACTGCAGCTTTACGTGGATTGCACCCATTTCCTATCAATGTACATGAAAGGGATCCGTTCATCGTTATAATAATAACTTAACAACTTTGGTCTTCCTTTTAATAATAAAGTTAATTGAAGCTGAACAAAATAGTCAGTCTAGTTTTAATTCCCCTTCCCCTTCCATTCTCAAATCAAATTCGATCCTTTGGTATCTTTCATTGCCAACCAAGTTCTATCTCTAACCTTCTAGTCCTTCTTGTTCCGGCTAGATATCAAATGCCAAGGTGTGCAATCTGTCAACCTATTTGAAGAATTCACCTCTCTTAATATAGAAGTGGGTGCAATTCACCTCTCTTAATATTGGAGCAAGTATTATTGTATGAACCACCCCTTCTCTTCTCCTTTTTCATGTTAAAAAATAATTAGGGTAGAATGAATATAAAATGAAGTAAAATATAAAATTAAATAGCTTATTATTAATTATATTATGTATTACTATTTAATTAAATTAAAATAAAATATTAAAAAATTATAATTTTTTAATTTGATAAGAATAAAGGTTAAACTTTAAAGGTTTTGTACTGTATTATAAAATTTCAACTCATCTGTCAAAATAGTATATTTATACTGCATTTATTATAACTATTAATATGATTATTTTAAACTTTTTCATCTCTTATTTACAAAAAAGAAAAAATAATAATAAAAATAAAAAATTTAATTTCATCTTCAGACAATTAATTCTATCAAAGAATGTATGAATATCAAACCAAATCAACAGTGTTTGGCAATAAAATTAATAAACCCAAAACATCGGATTCATGTGGGGAGGTAACACCAAAAGTGGGACCCTATGAAAACAGTGAAGCATGTACAGGCTACATGTGTTCCATGTTGAACCACACATCTTTCCTTGTCTTGACACGTTTCTGAACAGGAACAAACTTAAACGCCAGGTGGTAGGGTGCATGGATGGCTCCTCGTCTCAGTCTAAAGGTTGTACTTAAAAGAGAAAAGAGGTTCGCCGTTAAAACTGTCCTCTTATATTAATATTGCTTGTGTAATAAATAAAATATATTTATTAATTATAAATAAAAAATTAATAATTTTTTATTATAATTATTAAATAATAATTTTTTATTAATTAATTAATTTATTATTAATAAATATATTTTTATTATTTTATAATAACGGTGACGTAAACAACATCGACTCTCTCAAAAAGGAAAGCTCAATGGACTCATGTCCTTTCTCTCGGTCTGCAAAGCGTCACTTAACCCTTGGTATCCACTGCCAGGCTGCTGCTGCGCGTAAGCCATGCACAAGCCACACTATTCTCTCTCCGTGTCCAAAGGTCCGTCTTCCATCTGTTCATTCTTCCAACTCCTTTATTTCACACCCGGGTATATGTATGAACGAAGTCCGTATACGTCTTTCGTTATAGCTAGTGTTGCCATTTACTCAAAACCAGTCACTTTTCATTACCCTTTTCCTATTTCTTCTTCTGTTCTTGCAGAAAAATGAATAACCAAGTTGAAGAGAGGTTCACTAAGTTTTTTGAGAAATGGGTTTGTCAACTTAATGATTATCTGCAACAACTTCTTAGGATTTCAGAGGAGAGTTCAAATGAAGCAGAGCAACAAGCTTTGGTTTCAAAACTGACTGCCCATTACAAGGAATACTACACTGTGAAGTGGGCTTTGGCTCATGAAGATGTGCTTGTCTTCTACTGTCCAGTTTGGGTCAGCACGTTAGAGGTTGCTTATTCATGGGTCACTGGCTGGAAACCATCTATGATTTTCCGACTAGTTGACTCGATGAGTAAGACTCGAGTCCCTGGAGTAAGTCTAGCTGAGTTGACAGAGCAACAAGTAACCAAGATACAGGAGTTGAGACTGAAGGTAAGGCTAGAGGAAGAGAAGGTGGAGAGAGAAATGGAAAGGCAACAAGTGGCAGTGGCAGATGGGAAGATGGTAGAGTTGGCTCGGTTGGCAAGCACAGTCAGGAACGGGGAAGCGTGTCAACTAGATGGATTATCGGAGATAGCATTAAAAGGATTGATGAATGGATTGGAGAGAGTTATGAAAGCTGCAGACTGTGTAAGACTCAAGACGCTGAAAGGAATTCTCGACGTATTAAATACAAGGCAAAGCATAGACTTCTTGGCTGGAACTTGTATGCTTCAGATTCAGCGCCAAAGAAGCCAATATGGCGAAGTAGAACCTATAGAGTTGTAGAATTTGGTTTGTCGTTAGGATGTTGCCATAATTTGGTTAGTCTCAACCTCTCATGGTGGTTTTATTATTCTCGTCATCACAATTACCCCAAAAAAAAAAAAAATTAAAGAGATTTTGGTCCTGTTTGATACTGTAAGGTTGTCTGCTTTGTTTCGCATTATATCGTGCTTAGTAAATAGTGCATTCTTAATGACATTATAGTGCGGCCTATAACTCATGCTTCATTTATACTTTAGAAGTCTCATCCAAAAGTTTGTAAGATAATAAAATTATGGTGAAATCAGCTTCTGCTGGTATTTTCAGAGCATGACATTACTTTCAAACTGATTATGGAGAAGCTACATGTCATGCTTGAAATGATGCAATAACCTATACATGTATTTTCAATTCTCTCTCTCTATATTTGAATAATATTGTCATGTCTCGTTGAGGGCTGCAAGAACTGAGTTTGATGCATGCCTAAATTTAAAAATTGCAAGAGGTAATTCATAATCGATCAGTTCTTACGATAACAATGCATTCATCACCTTCACTACGTGACGGCGGTCTTAATATATTCTTTTTCCCCTTTCATTTTCTGCAACTTTTGCATGTTATTATTGAGGAATTGAAGCTACGATGACTTTTTCAAGTTAGATTTGCTGGGGCCATGCATGGCAACTGGACACTGACTACAGCATTGTCTGCAAATCATGCAGAGCCATAACTCTCAATTCCCGTCACAACCAGCTGGTATATTTATTATTGATAGAGGTCAGCAGAGAATGCCGGCGCGGCGGTCGTGTGTTGCTGGATAATACCAACACCAGCAGCTGAGATCACGTGAGATCTTGTGTTGTCAGTCCAAAAACTTGCATTTCCCATATATCTGAAAGGTATGTAATCTAAGATGAAACCGTTCTCACTACGTCACCGTATATGGAGGGACGAGCTGAAATTCCATCACAAATTTGACGTTATAGTAACAAATCCTGAGGAACGAAAATGGAATGCATTGCAAGATACATACACCTACTAGAAAATGGGAATACAGCCCGAATTACGCAGCACCATAGCACACTTTGTCTGCGGTGGAATGCTATAACGAAACGGGTGAAAGAAATCATGGAATGAATCAATCATCGGAGATATGAAAACGAGGAGACCAAAAGGGTATTGGCAGGATGAAGTTAAGTTGGGAGAATGAGCATAATAAACAAGCTATTCCTTTGCATTAAACACAGTAAAAGAAAAACTGAACTTACAACAACAGAGATGAGACAAGACACAGCTTAAGTTGCCTCGGCGGATAAGATTTCGAGTTCAGCCCACCAGAGGGGAGAAAGTCTTGGAACAGCTTGATTAGGAGTTATGTTAATCACTTGCCTCAATTTGGCAACAATATCTGTCATTGCTGGCCTCCTCCATGGCTCTGCCTGGATGCATTCGTTGATAACGTCGCAGACAACTTCTAGCTCGTTATGCTTGAAGGACTTGAGGCTCGGGTCAATCATACGGCTGAAGTGCCGGTCGTCCTTCAAATATTCAGCAGCCTGGTAAGTTTGATGTTATTTATATATCCAAAACTATACCACAACATATTCATTGCTAAAATTACTTCTGTTGCATTGCAAACTTACCCATTTCTCAATGGACCCTTCTTGTTCGGAGTATGGAAGCTTTTCCAGAAATGAGTTCAAGCAGCAATATGCCAAAACTGTAGACATTTGTTTCAGGATCAACAAGAGGAGGTAATTCGGAATTCTCATCATTGTCACCTGTGAACCTGACAGGAGTACAGCTACTGACGCGAAACCTATCTCTGCGACCTGAGAATGCAAAAGGAATACGATGATAGCGTACATAATGGCTCGAGTTCAATGAAGCCATTCAAATTGTGAGAAATGGTTTACCTTAGCAGCATAATCATCCGTTAAATAGATATAATGTAACTCAAGAGAGATTGTGCTACAGGTGGATTCAAATCATAGTGCATATATTGAAGGCAATAAGCTGTTCCCATAATAATCCTGATTCTTGCATTCCAGTCAAGATGTTCCATTTCTTTGACTGAAAAAATAAACAGAGAGAGACAGAGCCGGATTATTGCAGCTTGTCAAGTCTTAAGCCCCCAACTCGAATCCTAATCAGAGAAGTAGTATGTATGTTAAGAGTTACCATGTATATGCTCAAAGACGGTGCCATTAGGAGCATTTTCAAACACCATCATCCTATTAAAAGGTTCATCCTCCTCGCAGTAGCCAATAAGATTCTTCTTATGATTAATCCGGGACAATGTATCAATCAACAGCACCCAAAACAAATATAACTAATTTGAGAAAAGAGGACAGAAGAATTACATAGAAAGCAGAGCGTGCATTCGGGACGCTATTAACTACAATAGAAATGTTGTCACTGATCATTTCGGTGATCACAGAAACAACAAACCTGCTGCCGGTAGGCCTTCTCTGATCTCTTGAACCAGTCTTTGGAATTGACAGCAGTTGATGCAACAGCAATCTCAACTCCACTGGACAGTGTTCCCTTGTATATGGTGCAGTCATCCACGGTGTCAATTATATTGCTGAATCTTCGCAGGCTGTTTCCAGCTGTGATCTATTCAGCTTGGGAACACCTACATTTTATAGAAAAACAGAGTATAGTTGTCACTGTATTACACAAAAGAATTACAGCGGGATGCTTACTTCTCTTTCCAATTGTCTATGTTGTTATTCTAAACAGTCTGTCAGTTAAACATAGCTGTTGATATATCTTTAAGATCATAAATCTACAGAGACTCGTGCATGTAGCTCTGTACACAAATTTAGATTTTAGGAGTTCCCTAGTCCAACCATGTATGTCCCGTCGTACACATGAGACAACAGTTGCAATTGATGCCCAATTAAACACAAGCAGATCATATTGCATGGCAAATAGCCAAAATTCAATCCTATATACTAGGACATAACGAAGATGAAAGCCATCCATACAAATCAATGCTGTTAAATAACTGCTAGTTTTTCTTTTAATGATGCTTCATTTTTCAGAGTCATTTGTTCATTTTACCAAAATTTATTTGAATGATGTGGACATCTAGACTTTCTTTATCATTTCAATTGATCAGGTCAGCCTGGTCAAAATAATCACTTTCATTTGGCAAGTTTAACCCCAATGTGTAACAACCCACTTGGTTTTAAATGACGGGTCAACTTGGCAAATCAGTCCAGGACTTAATTGCATGAGAATAAGAAAATGAAATCTTATTGCACATCAGAAAATCACCTGTAACAAATGCTTTCTGCAACTGTCCACTCAGTCCAGACTTCCAAGGACCTATGGTTCTCACTGCACGGATTCGGCACATGAAGAATGCGGCGGCTGCAACTGTGAGCACGGCACCCACACCAGGAAAACTAAGACAATACTTCCATATGCCTCCACCGGAATCTGAAGGTGCCTGACTGGTTGGCCTGGAGCTTTGGGACTTTCCATTTGTACCATTGCTCGCTTGCACTGTTGAAGGTGCAGGGGAAGGAAATTGTTTTTTCTCTGCATTTGGTACAGCAGGGAAAGTCCCACCACTTCTGGCAGATGGAAGAGTAATGATCTGATCAGCGGAAGGCCCGTCAGTGGCAGGTGTAGCAGGGAGGTTGCTCGACTGTTCAAGTAGCCTACGACGTGCAACAGTTACTAAATTCCGTGTATGAAGAACCAAGTGTGGCGGAGAGGATGCTGCCCAAAGCAAACGACAATGTCATATATCTATTCAAATCACAACTATTGATGTTCAATCACCAGAGATCAGTTAAACTATTTCTACTCTCTAGGCAGATTAGCACAATTATTGTCTCCTTGGCCATGCCGAGTGTCCTTTCTCAAATGGAACCTTGCAAGAAGGATAAGCAGTTTCAACAAGGAGGAGATGATGAGCAACAACAACATTACCAAAAGTAAGGTAGTAAGAGAAAATAAATTCCGTACAGAGGCAATGGCAAGACATTGAAGTAACGGTCAAGGACTCCTTTTATCGGAGTGATGAATGAGTCTGGTTTATTCAGTTGCTTCAAACTTCTATATCAGATGCTGTCCAAGATAATTAAATTATCAGAAAAATGGATGTCTACAACTACAAATATGCTTAGTTGACCAAGTAAAATTGCAAAAGATAGAAGAAATCTTCTCATCATTGAAAGGAGATTATACAATATGCCAAGGCTAGTTAATCTTGCAACTATTGGTGCATGAAGTAATAATTATTCCACAACGTAGAACATGTTAGAATATTGTCCTTAATTACCTCTACATTTTTAAATTTCCAAAGAACTTAATAGTTCACAAATGGAAAAGCGGGTATCTTTCGTAAGAGAAACTCAAAACTATGACTGATAACATTTTCAATACTGAAGATAGTATTGAGTATTTACAGAGTTTAAATACAGAAAAATATGCCAAAAATCCTATTTGATTGTAGCATGGAAGGGCACAGATTAGGGATGACTCTAGAAGCCCATATGTACTTAAGCATCAGCCATTTATTTCATCAAGTATATATCTGAATGTTAGTTTATCCAATTGTAAAATTAAATATGCTTAGGTGTTATCATTTGCCAATTTTCCATCTTTTACATCACAAATCTAGCAAGGTGTATTGTTGATCTATGGGGTTAAATTTCCAATCTCCTTGTAACTGGCTTGTGTATGTGTGTTCGGGTGAGGAAGCAAGGCAGAGCTGGTAGATCCGCTACAGGCTCATTGATATGAGTGAAATTCTTACCAATACTGGCCAATCTTTCTATTTACACATCTGATCCCATCAGCCAGAGCAGATGTAAGCTGGTCATCAAATTGCAATTCATAAAGTAAGTCGAGCTTCTTGAGATCCAGTAGAGTTCTGCCTTCAAATTTATTGTGGTATAGCAACCTAGAGTTAAGAATAAATTAGTCCAGGTACCAATAAAGTCAAGAGCCTCCTATACATATTAAAAAGCTAAAACAAATAACTCACAAGCGTTTTAGTGATAGCAACCTGCTTAATTCCACTGGAATTGCTCCGCTCAACTTATTGTTCATTAAATCCAATAACTCCAACTTTGTAAGCTCTCCAAGCTCTTTAGGAATTGCCCCCAGAGAAACAGTTTTTGTGGAGTACACTGTTCATGCAATGGAGAGAGCAAGAACAATAAATTTAATCACCTTCAGAGAGCACTGCAAAGATTACCAAATATCGAGCTAAATATCAAGACTCCAGGCATACTGTCTATAATTTAAGAAAATCCCTATCCATACCATATAAGATGACCTCATGGTCCAAACTTTTTCTCAACTTCAAAGCATATGGCAATATGAAATAGATTCTGTTTCAGATAGATTCAGAGAAACAGAATTAAAAGGCTTTTAAGAAAAGACACAAAATTATTCCCCCTTTAGCATAATAAATGAAATATGATCTTGTAGTTTCCACATCGTAAATCACCACCTAGCTTGATATAGGCCAGCAGTAATTGTATTCCCTATCTGGTCTTGTTTGGATATGGATGTGAATTTTCACAATGATCAAAGTTCAAAGGGAGAATTTTTCTGTTCTGTAACAAATGGCTTCAATTGGAAGTTATTACTCAAAAGTTAGATCATATTGTGTTAGCGAAAGAGATTCCCAAGGAGACAAAAGATGAAAATGATAAGATGAAGAATAGGAGATCATAAGAAAAGATTCAAGGAAACTGAAGATATAAACCCAAATGGAACTGAAAGTTTGAAAGGATTTTGTTGCATGTCTCTCTTAGCTCCCCGCTTGATGAAACAATTCCTTGATGATTCAACAACAATTAAGATGCTGAAAACAATGACAATGATTGAGCAGGAAGTTTTTTTTTTCTTTTTTCTGCAGATGATCAGGTGGTCGGGAACCAAAACCTGATATTCAGCAAAAACTGCGTACTTGTCCTGTATACTTACCCAGAACCTAATATTTGATTACATCACTCATACAGTATTAATCCTAAATTTCACTGTCTTTTGACCAATTGTAACTGGTGTTTGTCTGTGGGGAACCAAGCAATTGATGCAAGATTGCAAAACATAAAGGATTGTGAGTTCAAGAAACAATAATCAACTGAGTAAAAAAAATTCCATCAAAATAACAAAACCAGAATTTTTAGATATGAAGAGAGCGCAAAATTGTGAATTCTTACAGAAATCTTAAGTCACTAAGCTTCCCAAGCTCAGGTGCCAAGGTTCATTCAAATGATGTTCTCTCATATCCCTACAAGCAGAAGTAAACAGAAAGAAATTACAGCAATCCAGCATTTAATTAAAAGAAACACGCCGCGATATCAAACCATTTGTAACAAGAGAAATCACATCGTGGATTATTTGAAGAACAAGATAAGAATTATTTTCTCAATTTATATCTCTGCCACGGAAAATTGACTGAATGGGAAAATTTAGAGTAAACTCAGGTGGGGACTTACAGCATTTGCACTTTACCGTCGAGACAATGAACAACTCTTTTCCGGAATTCTAACAAAGCCAATCCTGCACTTTCACAGGCCATTGAAAACCAAAAGACATCGACAATAAAGTATCAAGCATTCACATATGAGATTCAAAACCACTATGATCATATAAACATCTTATGTCAAATGAAAACTTACCCTCGGAATTGAGACACCAACACCCATGATTTTCAAGATTATAGATCAAAACCAAGAAGCACAAGAACTGGAATCCAATAGAATTCCATCTAACGCCCATTGCTTTAAGAACCAAACCTGAAGGTTGGGAGGTAACAACAATATCTGCCAACAAACAGTACGCTATCCAAAATCGCCGGACTTTTCTATATAAAAAAATCCCTTCAAACCAATACATACAACAACTAAATTTCCCTTTTCTGGTTTTTTCTTCCATAATTTTTTTTAATCAAACGCGAAGTGAAAAACTGACTAAAATGCACAAACTACATTACAATCAAATGTAAACGCAAAAACTCGACGTCTTTTGATGATCATGTCAGGGTCTCTCATGTTTTCTTTTAAATTAATTTCACAGCACCCTTTGCCTGAAACAATCATAACGTGGCTCAAAAGATCATAGGAAGATCTCCTCGACTCAACAAGAGCTGAAAATAGTTCTAAGAATGAGAAAACAAAAAGTTAGCATTATAAACCAGAAAAGAAAAAGAACGAGGAATACCCTCCACAGCAAGCAAGCAAAATAGAGAGAATAATTTTATTTACCATAAAAAATAACTAAAAGGGTATAAAGGAATCACTCTTTTTTCTGATGGTGATGGCAATGCCGGTCGAAATGAACAATAAAATGGCGAAAAAAGGATGGTGATGATGGTGAGATTCAAGAGTTAAAGACTCAAAGGCGGCAAAGAAAAATTAATAATAAAAAATAAGCGTAGCAGTGGGAAACAAATTATTAATGTTTTTTTTTTTTATCAATTCCTGCCCGTTTGCGGGATGATCTCAGATGATCTTTCTCCCTTCGACCATGATTTTGGTCTCCCTCGTGGTCCTGAGAGTCCGTGCATTTTTTCTCTCAGAAATTCTGCAAACTATTTTTTTCCTCTACAGTGCACCCGACCCGACGTCCTCCGTTAACGTTCCGTAATATCCATTAAGTAAATTTATTTGGATAATTGTTATTAGGTCCTTAAATATGGTCATTATTTTTTTGTGTCTGCCAAATAGGTCCCTAATTTTTATTGAAATAACTGAATTATTTTAAAAATTATATAACTCAACAGTAAAAAATATTTTCACCATTTTACTAAGTTTATCTTTGATTTAATCAAATATTAATACGTGACATATTTAATAATAAATAATTTAAATTATATTTTAAATTTTTTAATTTATATCATAAGATATGAAATTAATTTATAAATTTTATTAAAATATAATTTAAATCGTTTAATATTAGTTTTATTATAATTGTCAATATCTTATCAAAAATCAAGGATAAAAAAGACTAAGAGAATATATGATATGAAGAGGAGGTCTTAATCGATCAAAGAAACACTTAATACAAGTAGACAAACAATGTCTTCGGAGAAGAAAATGCAAGAAAACTAGGGTCCTAGATAATATATTTTCTGGACCCACAGGAAAGATGCTTGGTTCGGCGGGAAAATTAAGTAACTGATTAACCGTCGAAGGGTAGAATTTGGGATTGTATGGTGCGGAGGGACCCCACTTCCGTTATACTCGGACGTTGTTTCCGTTATAACTAGGCCCATTACATTACTCCATCTCGGTTTTGGTTTTCACTTCCTGTCGTCCCCAACGATTTTAGTAACCAAGCAATTGGAATTTTAACTTAACCACTCATATTTTGCCATCTCATCCTCTTCAAGGGCATTTTCGTCATGTGATGAACTAATGAAAATGTAGTTACCAGTGTTCAACATGCCTGCCTCCTCCACTCTGTATGTGCACTCAACGATCACTTAACATCAGACATGCTACCCACTACCCGACATCTTTGACATATTGTATGCTTGTGCCAGATTGAAGTACTTGTGAGTCCTGTTGTTCAGTGAAGATGAGTCAATTTAAGCCTTTCATACAATGGCATTTCAGATGAATTGAAGCCTTCTAATGTGGGTCGCGAACATGAGGCACAATCAGGGCGCCAATGGAAGAGTTCTATGAGTGGTGTCATTGGCAGAAAAGTGAGTAATGGATGTCATCAGTATCCACCTCTAATCAAGTATCTACATTTGCATGAATGTGCAGATCGGAATCTTCTGCATGGTTCCTTCCTCTATCATACCACTTCGTAATCATCCTGGAATGAGTGTCCTGAGCAGGATTCTTTACGGTTCACTACTAGTAAAGTCTGATGACGGGCTTGATCTACCTGGGCCTAGTGATCCAACTCAAGGTGCTCTTCTTTAACTTCGCCTTTTCTTTATTTTATACAACGATGCTGGTGCTGGTAATTGGCATTGATGGTAATTTGTCTGTCTCTCAACCGAATGTCCTTTTCATTTTTTCTGGTTTTATGTTTTCAAGCATCAAAGGAAGTCATTACAATAATCAAGCCCCTGCATCAGTTCAATTCAGTGTTAGTGGCATACCAACTACCACGCTACCAAGGCTTTGGCAACATTATTAAGAAAGACTGAATCTTAATAAGCTTGGTGCTGTTAGCTGGAATTTTAACCAGATCAATTTACTTGCTCTGCTGATGGTTTTGATGGCTGCTTGCTTTGCATGGTGTAGAAATACACAAAGGTTGAGCATTTCCTAAATCCTGAAGTACTATCAGAATAGTTAGCCGAATCAGCCTGTCACAATTTTTTCACATTATTATGGCTCTGCAACCACTTGCATTGTTATTTGAATGCTTCATTAGAGTAGGACAGCTGCTTTGTCAATCTCATAATTCTCGACGTTTGTTTGATAGGCCTACGATTGTCATGTACTCAATTAAGAGACTTGAATGCTCTGCAATGCTCTTGCGTATTCAGTTCTCCTACTCGAATCAAGACTGAATGAAATTATTTAATAGTGGGACACATTTGGCTTAGGTTGATGTTGCCTGGTCTTGGAATTTATTTGTTTCGGCACATGTTGAATTCTTATTGAAGAGGCCATTTTTGGTTGTTGGAAATTTACAGCCAGACCTGCAAAACTTGTTAGAGATTGCGAAACGATTGCACCTGTGCTTTAACTCTGTTCTTTTAATTTCTGAACATAAATAATTCTCTTTGTTTGCCGTTTCCGAAAGATGATGACCAATTGTGTGGTATCAACCCCTAAGAAGTAGCTTTGTTGGAAGAGGTTCAACCTTCTGAAAGCTTTGTTGTCCGGAGGGGGCTGTACAAAGGCCCTACCATTAGACGTTAGATGTTATTCAGCAGTATTTTCCATAACACATGGTCAGATTTTGACTCCAGAAATTAAGAATTCATCAGATTGATTGCCGAAATATTAGCTTCACAATCTGTGGCAAAGCTTCACAACTGAAATTCGTAACCCAGTAAATCCCATGTGCCTGGATCGTAAGCAGTGCAATATGTGGGCCTAAACATGGCCCTGAAGACTTGACCCAATAGAAGCCCTGAAGACTTGACCCAAAAGTTTTGGCATAACTTTTGCTCCTGTATATTGTTTGGTCCTTGCATTTGAGAAAGAACTACATGCACCCATTTACGAATACAAACTGTTAAGAATAGGGTACTGATTTAGGAGGCATTAATTGCCAAAGAATTGAAACAAGACCTCCTAATTAGTTTACATACAACTAGCATCGATCGTTCAACATATGCAAACCGGAAAGAGGTGGTTGAAGATGTAAACTCGAAGTTTTTGGAAATTAATGAGACAGTATAGTATTAAAACAGGAAGTTAATTCGAATTCGGGGTCGAGAGTACGACGTAAACTACCATGCACTCTCAGCTGTAAATATCAGGTCCACGCAACAGGATGGCTGATTAATTCTGAGTTCAATGTAACATAACAGAGGCAGTTCTGGAGGAATAATTACTTATGGTTCTCTCCCCGCATGATTGTCACATGCTTCTGCAGTACCGAACATCAAATCAACAAGAATTCTGTTGACTTTCAGGACAGAGCAACGTGTAATCCTTACTGGCGCAAGTCGACAAAGATTTCTGTAGGGTGCCTTTGTTCGCGGCGACTCTTATGCCTGCAGCTCTCCAGAGAGAGATTCGAGAATGGAGTCATTTGTTTTTTTATCGTTTTGTACGTGCAACGTGTTGAAACTCTCAAATCAAAGTTAAAAAAATGTACAACGATCTGGGAATATGGGATTTATCATGTTTCTCGTTTCAGGTTGGATAGCCTGCAGTTTAATTTTATGGTTAATATTCACGGAGTTTGCCCGAGATAAAAAAATCTATGGACTGCAAGAACTTCATTGGTGACCGGCCATTTATAACTTAGTCGATCATCTTTTTTTAATTTTTAACCTAATCTTCACTCTTGTACATGTCTATCAGATTCCAACTGTCATCCATACATCAAGAATTCATGGTGGGAAGCAGCCGGTTTTCTATTCCATTAATGCAACCAATCGAATCAGAATTCCCAAGAGCTCCAAACTGATGACAGAAGGACACTAGGGTCCAAATAGATTTACACCTAAATGATTGGTGTATAATAAATTAATTTTGATTAACACAGTTAACAGACATGATTCTCCTTTACGGGCCTCAAAAAATAATGAAATATGTATATAAAAGTTTAATTAAGGATATGAGACGTGTGTTAATGCTAGGTTAGATGTCGTAATCCATGAAATAATACATAAGAAAGGAAGCAATTCTTTGAAAGATTCTTCAGAGAAATGAATAATTAAATGGATGTCAACTCCCCCATGCAAAGGAGAAGACAAAGCATGAAGTGTTTTCAATGTAACGTAGGGTTAGGAGTGTCTAGTTTTCTTAAGCAAGATTATATAAATAATAATTTTCCTTCCCTTCCACGTAGCTTACTCTGCTAAAACCTCTTAGTTTAATCCCTGGAATATCTGTCTTTTTCTCTAGAAAAAAAAAAAAGGGCACATATGTCATGCACAATGAGCCAATTTCGGGTGTCTTTTAACTGAATCTAAACACTCAAATTGATTCCACCTCTTTCCTAAACACTAGTGGTGGTGGCAATTACTGACATCACAAAATTTATAAGATTGAATTGACATAAAATAATACACATTTCACAATACAATTAATAATTGTATTATATTTAAGTTTAAAATTTTCGACGTATAAATTTATTTGTAAAATATTTAATTATTTAAATAAATATAATTGAGTAAATGTATTGTACTAACTTATTTATGAAGTAATAAATTTATTGTACTTTTTATTTTAAAAAATTTGTGGTTATTTTTTTATTTTAAAAGATATTTAGTTGTATTTAAAATAAAATTAATTATTATTTAAGAAAATATTATTATTAATATTATAAAAATATATTAACATATAAATAAAAAATATTAAATGAGTGATATAATTATAATTTATTTGATAGTTTAATATTTGTATTAGATTACAATTTTTGAATGGATTAAATTTAGATTAACATATTTAGCATAATATATTATGATATAATATACATAAATACGATACAATAATTTAAATTATCAGTTCTGCTAAATATTAGTGGGAGAAGACCTCTTGGTCTTGTGAAAGACTATTGGAAGAAGACCCTCTTCGCCTTGTGAAGACAAAACAATCCAAATTCTCTCCCATCATCCCTTGAAAAGGAAACCCTTTGGATCATAAGAAACAAGTGATCTGCCTTTGGTTCCAATGTATCTATAATCAATTCATGTCCAAAGGTACTTGTCTTCCTTGTTTTCTGCATAATACTTGTATAATATTTGCTGAGTATTCAGAATTCTTCATTTAACTTGATCAAAATGCACGCCATCTTTTGAGCTGTTGCTTGTCTTTAGTATTTCCTAGACAGCTCTATAATAACCACGAGTCATGCAGTCTATTGGAATTCAGAAGAGAAATACTTGATTACTGAATCTTTTAACATGAAAAAGTTTTAAATGGGATAATTTTATTATGTTAGTATAATTGATATAGTAAAATTATTTACTTAATAAAATAAAAAAATTTATTTATTAATAATTATATTAATTAAATAATAAATTTTTTTTTTTAATTTTTTTCATACACTGTCAATAATAGGATAAAAATGTCAATAATATAGTAAAATCGTTTTACCTAAAATTTTTTTCATTATAGCACATTTAAGCACCTTGAAATGCTAATTACTTGGCACTTTTCCAACCTACTCCGTTTGAGAGTTGCTAGCTTTCAAGATGTTGTCCTTGCATTTTCAAGAAGCAGTTATGAATTAACGTTAGCTTCACCTGCTTGAAGAACAGAATTGAACAAGTAATTTTTGGCGTAAGTGGTGTTAATTAACACACTGAACTTAATTTTTCTCCTAAATTATTTGGCTGTACTAAAAGTAAGGGCCAGCACAAGTGCTTGACACAATGGCAGCTGGTAAACTCTTATACCTAATATCCATTAAAATTTTATACTTGCTCCGTTATTGTTTGATCCTTGTGCAACAAGTATGAAGCACTTTTTAGTTCCTAAAAATGAAAAGCAAGTACTAAATCAGAGGTGGTTTTAGAAATAGACGATACAAATAATTATTTAAAAAATTTTAAAATTTAATTCAAAATTAAAATTTTAAATTTAAAATTAATTGTACATAATTATTTATTTTAACTTAACATTGAGTTTAATAAAACCGTCATTTCAAAAATTCACTTAAATCTCTCAAAATTCAGAGTAATTCCTGCCGTCAAAAATTCAATGCATTGGCCATTCTCTTTTCCAATGAAGTCCGGATCAAATTGTTGAAGCCGGGAATAATCCAATCTTATTCGAGTAATTAAACTAGTTTTATATTGTCAAATGTGCATGTATGAAATAGATTTCTTACCATTTGCAAATTGAACATGGTTGGAAAATGATCGATCCCACTTGTATTCAAAGGCACGAGTCTACCAAATTTGACTGATTTCTAGATTTCTCTCACCATTTGCAACCCTTATAATTTCGGCAATTATTCAACGACCCATTTTTTTCGATTTCCGACCAATAAATAGAAGTCAGGGCATCATATGACGTTACAAAAATAAAGCTGTGGACGCTAATAACGATAAGAACATGGGGACGGAAGACACAGTGGTATAATAAAAAGAGGAAAGTCTTTGTTTAGGTAAGAAGAATTGATGTGTTGATGAAGGAAATGGCCCACCAACAGTTTCTTACAATGGTTGAGATTAATTAACTATGAGAGGAATCTGTAACAGAGGTCAAACAATTAAGATAATCAAGAGAGAGAGAGGGAGATTTTTACATGCATGACAACTGTCAAAGTAGGGCAAAGAAGAAAAGGATCGAGGGTAGTCACAGGATATCCAACAGTCGTATCTGTATTCTTAATGTTGAATGAATATTATTTATGAATAATTAAGAGATCAAGTGGTTGCATCAGAACATTGCCGATTTTTATAACCCATGAAATGAAAAGACTTAGAATATCTTGAATTTAGATGACCTGAATTCCACGATTTAATGAAACAAAATGGAACAAACATCCGAAATCCAAAAGAAAATAAAAACAAAAACATTAACCTGCTGCTTGTGCTAGCATGTAGCTCTCTTTCTCTCTCTTTTTCTCTCGTTTGTCTCGACGATTAGTCCTACTTCCTACATCAATCTGTGTATAGCTGCAAGAATCAAGGAATGGTCGGGTACGAGACATGTTTCAATCCGGAGCTAGAGTTTGTCTGATCATCAACAACTTGGAAAGGGGAGAATCAGCTTCGTCTTCAATGGTTTGTATCAAGAGAAAGGAAAAAGCAAAAAAATTATACGATTTTCTGTGGCAAATATTTGCGCTGTTTTGTGGTTTTTAATGCTAAAGCCAAGATCTTATACTTGCCAGCTTCTGAAATTAGGTTAATCTCACTTGGGTATAGTTCTTAATTTCTTCTTCCTCAAAAACTTTTTAAGGTTTATTATACATTCATAATTATAATTTCTTTGGATTGCCGTAATTAATTGATAAAACTTAGGTTTGAAAATTCTCAATCATGATCAAATATCAGATATATATATATATATATTTATATGTTTGTGTGTGAGTATACTTAAAATTCAACTCTTTCCTCCCTATAATTAGCAGCTGTTCCTGGTATGTGTGTGTGTGTGTGTGTGTATATATATATATATATATATTCAACTATATCAATTGTTCTACTTACAACTACTACTATATGGATGTAAACACAAGACACCTAGTTATTTTTCAGTTCTTCTATGGTATCATGCTTCGGAAAAATGAATCCTTCGTTCTCACACATACAGTATACAACAAACCCATTGTTCAATTGACAACACTCATATTGGTTGTTTATATCATAATTTCTGCAAACTTTCTGTTGCTTATATCATTACTGTAAAAGTATTATTAAAGTTATTAAACGGGTTTTTATTTATGATTGTTGGAATAATAAACATGACCAGGTAAGAAATTTGATGCATTTCATGCCTTTTTGATGTTTGGTTTTGTTCTATAATGCAGCCCATAGATCAAATCTGACTATTTACAAATATATATAGAGAGAGAGAGAGAGAGAGAGAGAGAGATTTAATAGAGGATAGCTTAAGAAAAGATAGGTATTGGCAACAGATTGACGAAAAAATTAATATCATTGTCAAATATGAGCATTTCAATTTCATTTTATTTCTTTAAGTTTGGTTTAAAATCTTGATCTGAATTTTGCATTTCCAACAAATTCGCAGAACAACCACAGATTGTATTTTTCTCACAAGCGTTGAGTATTAAACATGTACGAATTTCTTTCGATTTCTGTCAGCAGTACTTCGATTTTTTTGGTACCTCTTGAGAGTTTTGAACTTTCAGATTGAGTTAATTTGTAGTGGGTACTAGTCTTCCCTTCTTATTTTGCCATTTTCAACTCTTTGTAATGATGAAACTGTGTTGCATCTTAGTTTCATTACATGTTTATTTGGATAATAAGAAGACAGAATCAAGAAGAAGTACGGCTGTATGAACAACAAAAATACAATTCCTGAGAACCTAAGTTCATTAACTTGAGAAAATTTCAATTATATGGGTGGGAGATGTAAGAGGTTTCACCAATAACTATGTTCTAATTGATGCTGTGCTAAGTGTAAAAGGATTAAGTTTGATCGAGAGAAGATCTTCTTATAGTGTAATTAATGATGTGAACGAAGCACTAGATGCTTGTAAACCTAATTATTTCACTTCAATTGAGCCTTTCTGTTTCTTTTAGCAGATCCAGGGAATTTTAGAACACTGTGATTATGGGAAGTGATATAGAGGAACTGAGTACAGACATGACAGAAGACTGCTTGGAGATCCAAAAGAGTGACAGGAGTGAAGAACAAGCAGAAAACACATCAGTGGCATCTTCCCGAAAATGTTCATCCTTCGATTTGAATGAAGAAGCCAGCAGCGAAGATGATGATAGTCTTGCCAAGGTTGTAGAACTAAGTGCTGAAAATGATGACAAAGGAACGGAGGGCAGTTCCACAAACAATAACGCCAGTGACGGAGGAAATGAACGAAGGTCAACGGTTAGGCAATACGTTCGCTCGAAAATGCCTCGGCTCCGGTGGACTCCGGACCTCCATCTCTCTTTTGTGCACGCTGTGGAACGGCTTGGTGGACAAGAGAGTAAGCTTTATTCATGCATGCATTTTTCCTTTTGCTCCGTTTCCCAGTCTTCTATCTCCTTTATGGTCTCGTGAAATTACACAAAATGTTTTTTGATTTTTAACGTATACTAATTTGCAGTGTCTTTGAATTGGTGCAGAAGCAACACCTAAATTGGTTCTTCAGCTAATGAATGTTCGGGGACTTAGCATTGCCCATGTAAAGAGTCACTTACAGGTACTCAAGTAATGGTGTTTCAATACGTGTCTGATTTTCTTTTTCATTTCCTAACATATTTCATGTCCGACATTTATCTTTCTCCATCAGATGTATCGAAGCAAGAAGCTTGATGAGGCTGGACAAGGTGAGGCCATCTTTAAACCAAAAGATTAGGGTGTTTTTTTTTTTTTTTTAATATCTCAATATTCCATTTATATAGAAGTAGTAGCCTGGTAGGCTTCCCTTGCTCCATGGAAAACCTTTGTAGGATTAGTTAACGCCAAATCACTCTTGAGAATTTCAGCAAACTAATGAATTTGCTTTTATATTTTGCAGTACTATGTCGTGCACACAGACAGATCCAAGAGAGAGATCACATTCGAGGCATTTTTCACCCAGTAACCAGCAGTCCTCGTCAACACTTCAGAATGGAGAACGGAGGAATTGTTCTAGCCAGAAATCTTCATCACGAAAACAACATCAGTCACAGTATTTTCCAGTCTCCTCAGTTCTCACAACGTCCCTTTGATTTCGAAGCCGCATTTTCAAGGTAATTATATCTATACCATTGTAGTTTTCATAAATGAATCAGAACACATAATCAAGTGATGTCTCTTATTGTCTTTCTGCTTGAAGGAAATCCGATCATGACGTTGAAATAGTAAGGCCAAGTTCTCTAGTAGGCAAAGGTAATCGACAAGACAATGCGTTCTTAAAATCAAATGCCTTCCATTTGCAAGGCAAGTCTCCGTCTTCCAATCACCAAATTCGTGCAATGGATACGGCAATAGGGATTGGGCCAATGAGACCTAGACGATTTCTCGAGGAAAAGCGATGGCCTCCCTTTGAAATGCTTAACAGTCGTCGATGGAAGGCTAATACAAGTATTCTTACCAGTGAAACAGGCTCTCAACCTAAAGAAAATCAAACTTCTACTATGCCTATGTCCTTCTGTTCAATGCC
Organism: Swietenia macrophylla; assembly: GCA_032401905.1. NCBI lineage: Eukaryota > Viridiplantae > Streptophyta > Magnoliopsida > Sapindales > Meliaceae > Swietenia > Swietenia macrophylla. The sequence goes on from CP135573.1 coordinate 1,614,640, forward strand.
CAGAAACGACAATATGATCAGGCAATATCTATTCAACTCGAATGATTCTGCAGCCAAATTCAGGAGCTTTATACCAGATTTTGAACTTCCATTTCGGCCTGAGGTAATTAATTCTTTTTGGATTTTTTGAGATACCAACAATCGAGTATTGTGAAAATGCCTACAATCTGAAATTGCTGCTTTGTGAATGCAGTTGAATCGAGATAAAATGGTGAAGGAAAAGGAATGGTTGCCCGATCTTCAACTGAGACTGAGCCAAAGAGTTGGAATTGATGAGGAGAAGTCTCACTGTAACACTCATGAAATTAGCACTGAGCTTTCACTTTCTTAGCCTGCTATGAGCCAAGGCAAACAAGAACTACAACATAGTCACAAATTCATTAGATTTGTTCTCTAAACCAAAACCTAATGTACAAAACTAGATTATTGTAACTAGGGCATGAAGCTGAGTACTTCAAGATCTGACTTTGTAAGAAGAAATTCAAACGTATAGCTATAGGAGTAAGTGAGATCTTTTTAAGTACTTGTCTTAGAGCCATGCATGGTAATTAATTAATGCCTGTTAATTTCTTTGTCCCCTAACCAGTTTTGCAATAAGTAAATCCTACAAAGGCTCGTTATTGAGTTGTTTCCTCCTGTAATCCTCTTTGTAAGTTTGAAACTTATTCATAATTATCATGTATAAATTAAAGAATCAATAGTAATTCTAAAGCAGTCGATAAATGTGGCTAATTAAAATTCTAATATTTGATTAAAAAATAAGATCTAAAGCCTCAAAATAATGTGTCATATAATTTATTTTTTGATTCAATATTAAACTCAAAAAAAATTATATTTTAAAAACTTGTTTAGAGTTTCAAAATTCAACGCTGTCTTGTATGCAACATATTTAACAAAAAATGCAAAAATTTCACAAATGTTAAGAGAGAAAGTAGCCTAACATATCAAATCATCAAGTTAATATGGTAATAAATCTTGTCATTTAATTATCAGGCTTGTAATTTGGCTTGAAAGATAAGCAAAGGTTGCAAACTCATTGAACTTTTAAAATACATTTTATGAGTTGGGAGTCCCCAGGATTTTGAGTCATGCCTACTACTACTGGCTCAGAGAAAAGTAGCTAGCTTGCTATAATCAACTCATATTTCCAACATTTAAGCATCTGTTGGCACAAATTATTTACAGGATTTCAGCTTGCTTGTCGAAAAAGTCTTCTCAATAATAATAATAACAATCAATGTTAAACACTACAGAAATTGTAGTAATGTTAATTCAGGTTGATGTTATATCCCAGCTACCGATATCATTTCCCTTGGCCATCTCTATCACTACCGATTACACGCCTTCTTCCTACAGCTTTTGGATACTTTTAAGAGCCCTTCATTAGTTTCTTTTGTTTTATATAAACAGAAAGGACAAGTAGATTAAGCTTATGTAAGAACATAAATAGTTGGCTTGTCAATGATACCATGATAAGATTCTGAAAATGATACAGGATTGTTTTCATGTACACAATGCCCAGTAGGCCTAATAGGCTCAATAGCGGTCTCAAACAGTTTCGAAATCGGTTAACTTTGGGGCCAGTACTGGTTTATTTATTATGGCCCTAGCTTGAACAGCTCAAATGGCAGCTAAAACAAATTGAAGTATACCTTCTAAGAAAACTTAGTTCAAGGCAAAAGGGTCCGAAGAAAATTATGATTTGGCAAGAAGTCACTGTAGTTATCGAAGATACTGTATATCCATTCATTTTCAAACACAGTAGTGAATAGTGATTTCTATGGCATACAAATTATCAAGGCAAACCAAGACATGAGAATCCATCTTTCAAATTTTTATGATCATTGGAAGAACTTGAGTTAAACCTTACATATCTGCTGCCTTAACCCAAAGCAATATAAAAGAAATACACAACAGCAACGCGCAAGCTTGTACAACAACAACGAAAAGAGTGCAAACCATATTCCATTTGCCAACTATATCGTGGAAGAATCAATGGGAAGATTAACTTCCAGGAACAAAAAATAAAAGCCGGAAGACTTTAACTTCTGACCATTTTGAGACAAAAAACTGTTCAACAATAGCCAGCGAGGCCAATGGGTATCTTTGCATTTTATGTTTTGGATTGCTGAGAAAAGTGACCCGTTAATTCCTGCCAAGGGGACAAAAATGAAAAATGATTAGCTCTTGTTTTTTTTTCCTAGATATAACATAGAAGTAGAAATTTAGTGACATTACCTCTGAGTAACGCATGTGATCATGATGTGCATAGGAAGTTTTTACAATGGTTTCCCACTTGGTATTAGTCAAGAGTGTTTTAGGATCCTGCTTTTTAGGATTAAATCGGGCGCCAAGATTTGAACGTGAAAAAGAGTTTTGCGAGGCGACTGCAGGCAGGGTACGCCAAAGCCAGGACTCAGAAGGTTTTTTTGGTAATGGTGGGGGAAGAGGAGATTGTTCACCACTGTTAATATACCCAGGATTATCTACTTCTACCTTCTGCTCACAGCTGCTATTTAAATTTTCATCAGTTGTAACATTTGTACAAACCATGGACTTGCACTGCTGATGAAGTTCTCCATCCTGTCTGAAGCATTGCAATGTATCTGCTTGATCACCAGGATGCAATATCTCAGAGAAAGAAGATTGATTGGCTTCAATGGACCCTGATAGTTTAGTTTCTGATATGTTCTCACTCTTTGCAGTATCCAGGCACTTTGCATGTTGTAAAGAAGATTCTAAACTAGCAGTTCTTCCTATCCCTCTGCTTTCCACCGAGGTGTGAAAATATGTGCCTGCGGAGTCCATTAGCCCCTTGGTATCCAAGGAACTTAAATTTGAACATGATCTTTTGGAAAATTTTACAGTATCTACATACAATGTCTTTTCAATTGCAGGGCTCAGTGAGCCCAATCCTTTGTTCAAGCTCTGGTGAGGTAAAAATTCCTGAGACTTGCTACTGACTCTGCTATATAAATTCAACCTATTGGCTCTTACATTTTCCGCTTCTTTAGGCACACCAAGAAACCCCCCTCCACGGAATGGAGACTGAGGTCTTTCGTTACGATAGGGAGAAATACCCCGCCTGTAGGGTGATGACCTACTTCCCATCTGCTGGTCACTCGAGCAAACAAACCGATCAGACCCGGTGGTCAACTTTTTCTCAATCCCAAGTAGCTTTGGTGACCGAACTCCACTGTCTGATTGATGCTTATAAACAGCATCCCAGGTATGCTGAAAGTATATAAGAAAAACCATGTAAGGCAATGAACAGTCATCTCATTACCTGTAGCAAGAACATTAAACGGTAATTAAAGCAAAAAAGAAAGTTCCATGGTACCTTCTTGACACATTGGCTATGAGATTCGGTGTAAGCAGCTTTACTGGAGTTTCTGACATCAGAGCTGGAAGACATTGAAGAGTGGGTTCTAACTTTCAACCCTGGCACCGGATTTAAGAGGCACAAAGACTTATTTAGGCATAACCGAGGAAACAGCCCACAAGCTTTACCTGATAAATTGCCAGAATCATCACACTCATCAACTTCGTCTTCACTTTCTTCTTCTTCTTCTATATCCTCCCCATAATGAGGTATGACAATAGGCTTGTTAACAAGAGGCCCCCTATCTTCATTGACAGCCTTCATAACTTCTATTGGTTGCTCAATTGCCACAAGTTGCTTCCTTGAAGCATATTGAGGTGGCTCAAGAGTCATTGCCTTGGCTGCAGGTAAGAAACGGCTCATCATAAAATCCCGAGTTTCGGGATCTGTGGAGAAGGTTCCTGACCGCTTCACTAGCTGACCATCAGATCCACTAAGACCACTTACACTACAGTTTATAGAAAATGAATCAGTCGGAGACAGTGTGTCAAGTGCATCAGAATAAACATCATTGTCATTCTCTATATCTGAGTTCTCTATCTCGCCATTTCCCTCTTTCGAGCACTCCAATCTAGCCACATTCTCATTGAAAGAACATGACTCAATTTGTGGCCTGTCTTCAAGTTCTTTCTCCAAAGGATACTTTACAATATCCCAGGCCCTCTGAGGTGGAAGCCCTGGAGTAACAGAAGCCTCCTCAGAGTGTTGAGGCTCAGGTCCACCATCTTTCGGTCTTCCAGGGATCTGTTCCCACACAAATGGAACTGCAGCTGGTTCTGTCACCTGCTCCAAGCTCAAGTCTGTTTTATAAAAAGGTATAGTATATTGTCTGGTGGGCTTGGATCTCCTAATTGTCTTTCCATTCTCTCCATCTGAAGAGGCCACAGCTGTTGTAGAATATCGTCTCACAGATAGAAGTGGTGCATTGAAATTCAATTTCCTTTCGTCCATCTTGTTTAACAACAGAGCAGATTCTCAGCACTGCCTCTTCTATTCAAAGTCCACTAGCTGAAAACTTTTCATACCCTATGACAAGAAACAGCAAAAAAAATCATGGGAAAGCCCACCATATCCCAAATTTTGTGAGAATATAAAACTAAGAATGATCAAATAACTAATCTTAACTACCTATCAATAAAAATCTAAACAGCTAATTCTCTGTTTCAACCATGCACAACATAAATGCAATTATAAAATTGTGCCAATTTTTCCCAACAACAGCAAGCAATTACTCAGCTAGACCTCAACAGCTAGAGTTATTGTTCTCCCAACTTGGTTGCACATTATGTGGGATCTGACAAAGGAGGAAAACAATTATGCAATGTCGGTTGCTATGCAAAGGTGGAAATATTTAACACAATATATAAGAAATTATAAACAAAAAGATCTAGAACTCACTATCTAACTAATTTCCCCAATTTTTCCAAATTGAAAGGAGGGAAAAATCAAAATCAAAATCAAAGTGATTTGAGTAGTACGATACCAATAAATGAACCAAAATAAGTGAACTGACATTGAAATCAGTGTAATCAACAGAAAGCATTTACTATATGAACTGAATATCATCTACTTTACCAAAGTGATATTATCAAGAACCATATCCTCTCACTAAACAGAACTAAACCCATAAATATTAACATAAACACAAACTTACCCACAAAAAACACCAACAGAGAACACTAAATATCAGTATATCGGCTAGAAGAAAAAACTCTGAAGCCAAAACGGAGCTCAGAAAGTAAGGGGGAATCCAGATTTTTAACAGTGAAGCACAAGATAGGTTCTTGACAACATCAGTGTTTAACGAAAATCATCATTGATCATTTAAAAATAGCAAAGAAACGAAAAAGAAGGTATACCTGCAAGTGCAAGAGATAGTTGTCTAGTTAACTCGAGGGTCCTAAAATGATGCCAAGAGTTTAGAGAATGAGTAAACCTAAAGAAAAGTCAAAAGGGAAAGAATGAGAGAGAGAGAGAGAGACAGAATGCTTTTCTTTTCTGCGTATATCCGTCGTCTATGGTTTATCCACATGCAAGAGTCAAACGTTTAGCGTAGAGGGAATGCGACTGGACGGGACGACGAACTTTTGCTTTCCCTGCCGTTGCGTTTTTCACGCGCAAGAGCTTGCCCGTCAGACTCATAGTGTTAACGAAAGGAATAATTATATTTGCTGCCCTTTGAGTTTTAATATTTTCAGAAAGATAACATATATTTTCCAATTGTATCAAATAGGTCCCCATCGGTCCCTATCACGATGACAAAACTGCCCTTATAATATCTAAATTTGTACTAAAAAACAGAAGTATTTCAGTCATTTTATGAAGATTTATGGACCTATTCGCTACAAAATGAATCTATGTTTCAATGGGCTTGACTTTAAAAATTTACGACACTAAATATTTAATTTTATTTCAAAATTTTTGTTCTTTTATTTTCTCCATTGAGTCACTCAATTTTGGCAACCTAAAGTTCTTCAACACCATGAAATATGAAATATTTAATATTGTGTATAAAGTATGGGCAAAATGGTGTCGTTTTGTGTTAGGCAATTTTGTTTTTCCTTTCAAAATCTGCCTTAATTTGCGGAGAATGCCATGTTCCAAACATGGCTACAAATATTTTAAGTCATTGTCGGGTGCCCAAAGAATTCTTCTTCTCGTGACCTTGGTGGTCTGCCACTGCCATTCTTTATTGTCTCCATGCTAAGGCATAATTTAGTTAGCTTTTGACTAAGGCATTGTTTAGTTGGATTCAAATCTTATACGTCTTACTCTTACATTATTATTTTTTTAAAAAAATTTAATAATTAAATTAGTTAATATCTATGTACTGTTACATAACATGTACTTATGAGATAATAATATAATACCTTTGTCTGTGAAATCATATGCAGATTGATGCACATCCATTCTAATTTAATTTGTAGATCTTGATCTTGTTTTTCGTTTGCTGAAATGGAGTGGTTAGGACCCCATGATTGAAGGAAATCTTGAAATCGTGTTACGGATTCTACCAAACTCATCTCAAAAGTCGTATGAAATATATGAACGAGGCTAAACTTGATTTTCGAGAGGTCTTAAATAAATTTTTAAAATATAATTATATCAAAATAAATATTAGATCAAAAAATAAACAGTATTCAATTAAGTTAATCACTTGCTCTCAAGAATACTGTTGTATATAAAAGTTATAATTTCTATTATTGGGTAATGGCAATGGAAGTGAGATGAGGTGTCAAAACAAAGCAAAAGTTAATTTTGAGCAAAAATTGGTAACATGGATTGCTCTTGCTTTTCAAATATTTGTGGGGAAAAGATAGGTAAGTCTTACCCCACCAGCACCACTACTTGCCCAAGAGACGCCAGGCCGCGGTTACCAACAAGAGCCTACACTTTTATGCATACCATTTTGGACCCCAGTGGAGCCTCGCCTTCTCCCTCCACCGAAATATCATTTACTACAGCCGGTAGTATTATTGTCAACAAACGCCCAGTTACTTTAATGAACACGCGAAATTTTGCTCAATTTGGGCCAAACTTGTGTCTGGACTCAGGACCATGTGGGATTAGTGGTCCAGAAATGAGCTTCTATTTGTATCTGGAATATGAGTCTCTGCTGCGATATCCATTCTGGGCTCTAAGCGAAGGCATTGATTGTGTTTATGCCCATTTAATGCTTTGCCCATGCATTGTTGGACATCGCTGCGGCTTTTTAATTTGAGAAAGCAGAGCATCCTCATCTTTTATGTTATGATTAGGCACAGTGGGAAGGATGGAAATTCATTGTGTTACCCTGCTTCTATAATTAGGGTACCAATGGGAAAAGACTAGCATTATAGCTTTATACATGTTTAGCACCAACACTGGTTTAAATTTCGATGGAATGGCTGCCTGGCAAACCAGCAGCATCATCATTGCAGGAAATTGATGGGAAAGTGAAATGTTAGGCATTTTGTTGGGGAAAGGAATCCAGGTTGTTGTATTCTGCGTTGTTGGCAGACAAAAGATGCCAATGTGCAGAATGGAGGAATGAAGATTCAAAAGTGTTTTAATTGCTTATATCAGTTCATCATTTTTCCTCTAAGCAGTTAGCACCCAGGTTCTTGCGCTTCAGCATTTAACAGGAACTTATAGGACATAGCCGCAACTTTGTCAATTTGGGTATGTTGGTTTTGAAGTTAGGAAAAGGCAAGATGTAGAACAAGTCACGTATTGTAATAAACCCCATAGTTATATCACAAGGTCTGGACAACGATGTTGAAGTGGCTTGAACATGAACAATCTTTCAAGCCAATATATCTCAATGAAACAATCTAAAGAAACATCTTCTCCTTCTTATCTTCTCCTGTTGCAACTGCTGCAACATGCTTAATGTCTATAACAACATCTATCCAATGAAAAGGAAAGAAAACAAAAATGAAATAGCAAGAGTGAAAACGAACTTCAAACTGAAAGGAATGATAAATGTTCCCTCATCTAGCGCGTTGGTGCAAATGGGTTCCTCTTCCATTGAAGAGATTTGTATGTCTTCTCTGTTTCCTCAATTTTGGTCCATGGGAACTTGTGCTTAGCCATCTTTCTCTTCTTTGCCGCAACTCCCAGGTAATCTCCATAGTTCTGTCCAACAAATGTTCATAACATAGTTACTTGTAATAAAAGAAAAGAAAAGAAAGCAATAAAACAGGATTACCATAGACCCAGCTGAATTATTTTCATTCTATGTTCAAGGTATAATTTTCATACCTTAAGGCAGAGGCCTTCTTCAATATCACAAATAGGATAATCACTAGGGCAGCAGTACTCAGTTCCAGTGCAGCAAACAGCATTCTCGTAAGAACAGCAGCCATAAATCAGGCAGAAATCAAAGAACTCAAAAATGCAACAACACGTCTCATCAATGGGGCAATATGAATAGTCTCCACATTCGCTTGGTGAAGGAGAGGGAGGTGGTGGCGGCGGTGGCGGCGGAGGTGGCGGTGGTGGCACAGATGGTGGTGAATAAGGAGAGGGTGCAGAGGATTCTTTGGTTGGATAAGAGGCCATTGCATTGATTGCACATTTACCATATTCTAAACTAGTGTTTCTTATTATGTAAAAATATCCATCAATTCCCCAACTTGTTCCCCAGGAATTCTTTACAATCCAATAGTTTTCACCATTTTCAGACGCGTAACCAACAATCAAAACTGCATGATCAATATCATCTGGATTGTCGGAGCAATCACCATTGTAGATTCCCTGCTCATAACACACAATTGTCAATTTATCAAACACTTTTGCAAAGACGTTTATAGAGAAATGCATAGTATAATCTGAAACTTACTCCTGTATACAGCTGAAAATCAATTGCAGAGCCGTCCATACCCACACTAATCGGTTGCTGAACAACAGCACACAGCAGAGCACTATCCGATTCATCTACATCTTCATAACCATCAATGGATACGATTTTTTTTTCCTCCTGATATAAGAAAAACAACGTGAATAAACAGACGATGGAAAAAATTTGCCTGAAAATTTCAATTCCCTAAAATTCCCTTGTCATATGGAAACTTTATCTGTATTTTGAACCGAACCTTGGTGGTGTTGCAGGTACCATCAACACCAGTGTAAGGGTAATCCGATTCTGTGTCGATTCCGCCATTGTTAATAACCCATTCAAATGCATAGTCCATATAACCTCCTTCACATCCGTAGTTGGTGGTATCACAATCAACGAGTTCTTGTTCCGAAAGGCTAATGAGTTCTCCATTAACCAATGCATTTATTCCTTCTATTGCTCCAGTTGTAGCGAATGACCAACAACTTCCTGTCAACAAAAATACAAATACACAGTCAAGAAGTTATTGAACTGATGCTCAAATATTCAACAATTTATTATTCCATATTCCTGAAGCCTTGAATTTAACTAGCTTGGTTGGCCATTTTTATTACTAACTTGTCTGCTTTTAAAAGTTGGAAGTAGAATTACTTTACAACAGTTTCAAACCTCGCCCTTTACCATTCTGAATTTGCAACCTGGATTAGTTTTATCTGGCATGTTAGTTAAATTAGAATAGTTTCACACTGTTCCCTAACTCAATAACAGGTAAACGAAGTGGGTTTTTGGTAAACCTTTGTCATCTCAAACCTGAACTGGGCAATAACCCAATGATGTATTTTCTCAGTTACTTGCATATATTAAGCTACAAGGAAAATGAACCACGCCAAACCTAACGGTCAACTGAAAGACTTGTTTGCACGGTTCTTTACACTTTGTTAATGAATCGAATTCTGAAAGTGAGTTATGAAGCCCAAGAAGAGCCGAACACAGTGAATGAAATTTGTTAGTTAGACTTGGACCTTTCATTCGGCTGGCTGATTAGTCTTAGTCTTTATGGGCACAGGTAATGCCACGCCATAACTTCACATCACCACACAACTATATACTTTAAGCTAGACTTGCTGGAATTAGCTTTTGACTGATTCTGAAGCATATTTCCAATCAAATTAGCATGGAAATGTTAATAAATGACACATTGGAATACCAATAGATCACAGTGTCTATTATGTTTAATGAACAGATAACAGTGCCTGGTAATTTAGTCAGTTAATGGAAAGAAAAACTAACCACAGTCGCCTTGATCCTTAACACCAGTCACGACTCCCTTGTTCCTCCAATCCAAGCTTGAAGGTGCTTCACATGTTTGTACCTTCTTGTACATGCCATTCTTTACATTTCCGATCGCTTTGCCGACAGGTTTTTTCACCTTCTTCAAGTAAATTTCTCTGAACTCCTCATTGCTCATATCAGCAAACCTGTTCAACCCAACAGCATGGCCACTGTTCTTTTTCTCTGCATTCTTTTCAACAATATACTTCAAATTATTCTTGAAATTCTTGAACCTTTTCTCTGCCTCTTCTGCGTGTTTGTACACCTTCCGATGCTTCTCCTTCCATCTTTGGAATAGCTCCACAACTCGTTCCTCTGATACAAACTCATCGAAGTCGCGACCAACAATGGAGTACTTACTAGGAAGGGTAGCAGAAATGCAAGTTACTGAAGCCAAGATCAAGAAAAGAACAGCCAATTGAAATTGTTGGAACCCCATTTTTTCATCTGGGTTTTCAATAATGATTGATCCATCCTCATTCTGTATCGTATATAAACAAGATAGAAACTACCAGCAGCTTCAAGCCTACCAGTCAACCTAAATAAGGTGCGTATTTCCTTTTTCCGCCGTTTCATTTTCAACTATTTAGAGAAAAATATATCAGAATCTTTGCTTTGCTTTGCTTAGGTGACCAAAATAACACTCGAAAGTGACCGAAACAAAGTGCCATCAAGGGTATTTTCGTAGTTACAACGTTTTCTTTCTCGTTAGAACCAAATTATGTTGGTGGATTGGCTTGGTCAGTCTTCTGCCTACCATTCAGACAGTTTGACTTCCGAGTGGCGAAATCTAACAGTCACAAAAGCCACGAGTTTGAGCTTTAAGTATCTGTCTTGTTATGGAAGATAAATAACCACGTTCTAATTATACCGGACAGTACTTGATAACTATCAATGTGAAAGAAAGTCAGCAATTAATAGTAAACAAACAAAATCAAAATAACTTCTCCCTTCTTGATTTATTTTTAATTTTATCTCTTATTATTAATTAAATAATTTTAAAGCGTTGTTATGTATAAGTTATTTTATTTAAAATTTTTTAGATAATCTCTAATAGATAATTAATTAAAATTTTAAAAATTTAAATTTAAATTTAATTATATATTATTATTATTATTATTATTATTTATTTTTTAACGGAACAAAATAAACATGCCTTAAAATTTAATTCAAAATCTCTCAAAATGATATTACGATTGCTTTAGAGTTGAGACGGATTGGACCACCAAAAAGGAGGTTAAACCCCAAGAGATGAATCAAACTGTGGTATTAATAAGTTACAGTAATTTAATGTCAAATGAATCAACCTCCAAGTTAAAAGCACTTTTCTAAGTTCATGGAACACATGGGTGTATAGATCGGTGTACAATGTTTGTTTCAAGCTTGCCATCTACTGCTCCTTCATGTGCAGATGACTGTTAGCTTCTTTGTTGTCGGTTGCTTCAATTATCTTGTCAGCAAAAGTGCACGTATCCTCCTTGATACTTCCCGTCGGAACATCCACCAGGGACGACTCCATCACCACCGTCTTTCCTCCTTCAATTCCATGCAAACTGGAGGTCGGATGATAATTTCCAAAACTATATGATCACGGCCGATTGTGCTGACCGTCGGAACATGCAAGCTCATCATCAAGATTAAAGTTTGTAAAATTGAACTCCTAAAAAGTTGATAAAGGAAAATATAATTACATTAATTAATTAATTAATTAATTTTCATTACTTGATTAATAATATTCCTGTGCGTATAAGGTTGAAATCCACTTTGATTCTCCTACTACAGCAGCTTTTTGTTTACCTTAATTCCCTGAAGTTCATTATATATTGGTTCCATGAACGTTTGTAATTGATCGCATACCACTACTGAATTCCTTATTCCACTTTAATGAACAAGTCACCGAGATTCTTCCAAACTTTATGGATTGTGATTGTGATTGTGATCATACCACTCTGCTGAACTGATTGAAGTTTTCATATTCCTGATTAATTCCCAAATGCATTTCCAAGGTCACAGAAATATGTCCAGCCTGGAGGAATTTTTCATTTTTTATTTTTTTTTAATCTTTTACATTCTGTTTTACATATTTCATCATTTGGTATAGAAAGAAGAAAGAAAACTTACATCAGAAGCTAGAGTTTCCAGTCTTTTAGTCAGGAATCTGGCGCCTTTTGAGGGCATCCTCAAATCGACTGCAAGAATCTACTCTCATCTCTGTTCTGGTATCATTTTCTGGGGCAGGGTAATAGTCTTGTCTCAGTTGCACATCCCTGACAGTTTGTATCTTCAGAAAAAACATCATGAAATGTTCATTGGCAGTCCCATGAATGAAAAGTTTTCTGAGATTTCGACTTTGTGCAATCAATCCTGCACCTGGGAGAGAAAGGCTTCTGTGATTGACATCCATGTCTTCCAGAGGCCAATAGTTGAGCTCCCTGAGATTCAAATTTGCAATTCCATTCAAGTAATAGCGTTCCCACAGGCTCAAATCTGTATATCCCGCGGGAGCAGTAAGTGCAAATCCTGTGGCACCGCTACAATCTAAATACATCTTCGAAAGCCGAGGATAGTTTATTAGGGAATTTAACCCAAATGCAGCCATGGAACTAGGTTTTTGCTGATACTTGCAATCACCTTCGACTTTTATTTTTATCTCTTCCAGGATAGGACAGTTTTCCAGCCCTGCTAAATGTATTGGAGTCAGCAAATCACCAACAGCTATCCAAAGGGAAAGATATTGCAGCTTGGCCCAACTACTTCTAGAAGAGAAATCATTTTCATTTCCATTTCCGTTGTGGTACTTGGATTTCTTTTTCAAGCTTTCTTCTTTCCGGATCATCGTTCGTTTTTCTGTATGGAAATCTTTGAATCCGGCAGGTTCACTCGAACTGCTAGTTTCTCCTTTTGATTGCTTAACAGTTTCCCACACACAATCTATGTGCAGTCGTTGTATCCGGTCTCGAATTGGTTCCAAAGCTTGCAGTGAGCACACAGTATTGAGATTTTTGCAGGAAGATATTCTCACATCAACCAAAGTTCTCCGAAGTACACGAGCCAATTTCCACACCCCCTCTTCTGTGATCATATGGCAACCTTGAACCTCAAATTTGGTGAGATTTGAACAACCAAAAGAAATAGCGATCAAGCCAGAGTCAGTTAAATCGGCGGAGTTTTTTATGGACAAGGATTCCAGACCTCTGCAGAGAGCAACCCCATCTGGCCTGGAATCTATACCTCTGCAAATTCCATGGAAGTGCCCCAGCTTCAAAGACTTAAGCCGTGGGCACTTGAAATCAAGCAACTCTAGTGCTGGCCAACTATCTGTAACATTATTACAGACATCAAGAACCAAATCTTCAAGCAATGGAAGACCGGAAAAGAAGTCTCCAAGTGCAGTATGACTGATCCTAGCATCTACAGACATGTTCAGATCAGCACTGGCATGAGATAAGGATGTAAAATCAACAAGGTGAAGAAGGGAAAGACGAGGACAATTTGAAGCTATAGAAAGCAAAGTTTCATCCCCAACAAATCCATTGAATCGATGGTCAAATATACATGTTGCACGCAATTGGTGGAGATTTGGACAGACAGTTGTGATGGCTAAAAGCTCATGAGATTTATATCCCTCCGCAGAAGAATGAGTTAGGATGTTAAGATGGGAAAGAGAAGCAGCCACATTAGGGTATGCTTCAAGTGCTGGTGGTAAATCTTCTGTCCAGCAATAGAACTGGGAGATATCAAGGGAAGAAAGCGATTGGCAATACCCAAACAATGAATAAAAGTCAGAACCTGGAGGATCATTGGAACGCTGATGCCAGCGAACAAGTTTAACATGGCATAAATTACGCCACTGAGGAGCAAGAAAATGAAGCGTTAAAGGGTTTCTCGCATAAATTGTTAGAGAAATAACTGAAGGAAAAGCCTTGCCCAGGATTTTAGCAAGGAGAAGTGAGTTTGACGAGGATTCAAGAAGGGCATGTCCCCAAGGAGAGATAAAGGAAAGGTCAAGATCGGTAACTGCATGAAAGCAATCAGGGACAAGATGGAGATCACGAATATTGCCACGGAGAGTGAGAGATGTGCGCGTTGAGCGCTCAAGCTTGCACCATTTCAGGCACACAAGAGACATGGCGTTGCGTGTACGAGTATCAGTAACTAAGGAGAATATGTTTGAGCGAATGGTATCTGGTATATCATGGAAATGAACATTGCTTAGAGTTCCAGCCATTTTGGCATATACTATGTACCCTTTGGTTGAGAGTAGTCGAAAAATTCTTCCTTAAATTCGATTGAACTGAAACTCAAATCAAAACAACAAAGCCCTCGATCCTAAAACACACTCGGAATCCTAACATCGTTGAGAACTTGAGTGTGATCTTAGTTTTCTTCTAACAGTATATCAACTAAAGGAACACTAAGGAGATCAAGGTGAGAGGGAGAGAGAGAGATATCGGTGATCATATCTTTAATGGGGACGAAGATAAATATATGAAACCTAAAACGTATGATCTTTATATACAAGCTGAGAAGAAGTGAAGATGAACCTATAGCAAATGAAAATGAAGATAAAGATTCCAGAACGAGAACTGGTGGCATGAGGAGGAAAGAGACAGAAACAAATGAACACAGTACATATTTTATGTGGTGTGAAAACAAAGACAGATAACAAAAACCACAGATATAGCTGCTAAGAAAGAGATAGCTGTGTTACAGTACGTGAGGTTGAAGATGAAGATTCAAAAAAAAAATGGATGAGACTGGTGGCTTATGTGGAGAGAGACTAAAAAGGAATCTAGGGCAAGAGTTATGGTGAAAATTAAGATAAAGATACGAAAGTGGAAACTAGTGGCTTCAAGAGAAGAGAGAATTGCATGCATATATATAATATGAGATGGAAGCCTAGGAATGAAGATAAAGATACACTTGAACAAAAACTGGTGGCTTAAGACTTGAGAGAGATAAAGAGAAAGAAAGATTGTAGAGAAAAAATGGGAAGTGGGAACTGGTGGCTTGAAGAAAAGAAAAGCTCATGCCATGCCAGATAACCAGCAGAGTCTGAGGATGGAAGATAAAGATACGGTCAGACCGTAACTGGTGGGCTTTAGAGAATGTTGGATGAGGTTAAATGAATGAATAGTGTACAAGACAACCATACGTCTGAATGAAAGCAAAGCGATGAAGGTAAAATACACTATTCATTCATTTATCTCGGCCACCGCATGTATTATATATTTTTTAACATAAAATTTAAAATATAAATAAAAATTTTAAAATAATTAATATAAAATTTAAAATACGTTGTCCTGTACGAATATATGCATGGTAGTCCAACTTACTAAAAGTATACATAACGTGTAAGAACGAAAGTCACTGCTGGTTGGTGGGGATGCCTAAAGGGGTGATCACACTGATCATCATCATCCACTACTAACCTTTTATTATTCCTCTTTTGATTTCTTTCTCTTTTGGTCTTTTCTAGATATTTCAAATTCTCTTTTTCCTTTTTCAAGCAACCAGCAATGGCTAATATCTTTGCCTTGTTGGAATCATGCTGCCAACTTGTATAAAGCCAAACTTAACATAGCACTGGAAAATTGAAGTTCAGGGTTTCATTTGTATTTGGATGCCTACCATGTATAATTCTGATGAAAATAAGATTGAAAATTTACTTATAAATTCTGATTGTTCATTATGATGCATACAATGTATATTCAAAATGATATAATTATTAATATTATTAAGAAATTGAATTCTTAGATATCAAGTGTAAATGACTTTAATTACATGTATTTTCTACCATGCAGTGAACAAATATAAGAACAAGAAATTGTAGAGAGCAAAACGACATGCACTGCATTGGAAAATACATGTCTGAAATCTAATCTGAGGCCATTTGTGGCTTGAAATGAGCATACATAAAATTTGTGAACGCCGTCGTTCTCCCGCTATCTATAAGTTCGTGGGGGACCCCTTTCTCCTTTTACCTTTTGTGTTGGTTGATGAATTGATCATATAATTTTAGTGCTTTGAGATTCTCTACTCTTTCATTTGTAATCATTATATTATGAGAATTCTTACACAAATACGGGTACTGTTAGCTTCGAAGCTTGTATGCAAATACAGTAGCAGTAGCAGGCAGGCAACACCACGCCAATGGCTTAATGCTGATAAAGCTAAATTCGAAAACAGTGTGAAAGACAGGTCCATCGGTATCTAGGAGGAGACCATAATAACACGGCAAGAACAAATGCAATTGTTGATATCAGAAAATTATTCAACCATAGTAGATATGAACAGGTCTCTTTCAGATATAACTGGATTTGATGATGACTGGGTTGAGCATTGGTTTACAACCAAGCATTTGCAGGCTACTAAGTGTTTCTAGAGCAGCAGAGAGAGAATTGTTAATTGACCAAGCCAAATACTGAAACAGAGACAATGGTCCCATTAACTTTCTCCCCCTTCTCTCCCTCCCACATTTTGCAGGAGTTATCTCTGTTAAACAGTTCACTTTTTGTCAACTTGCTCTTCCAATTTAACTAAACTAATCCATGTCCCTGCCATCTCCCATCCATGCAAAGAATATAAGGGCCATTCAGCAATAGTCACAGATGCACTCTTTAAGTACTTATAGAACAGAGCATATCACAACATTTTACAAAATCAACCAAACTAATCCCCAGTACTTCTAACCTGACTTTGCTTGACAAGCCCTCCAAATGCCTCTAGGCCAAAGAACGCTGGTTGTAAAAGCTTTCCTTAAAGTGATTCAAGTAGACATTACGACCAATTTGTAGTGACCAGCCTAGTCAACAATCCTAGGACTTCCCAAGTAAACATAAGGTGAGGCCACAAGTCAATGCCAGCAAGATAAAATAAGAAAAGTTCTGTTACAAAAACCAATATATGAATTGCATGTGGAGTTGTGTCTTCGGTTCAGGACAATGCTAAAATCACTCACCACACATAAAAAAAATTTCTTTGGCTAGCACTGGGTATTTGCACATAATTCTACAATAACATATATAATGTGTAAACAGCAGCCAAAGAGTTGATAGACAACTGGCTCGTTAGGAAGGGAAGTGGTCACTACAGAAAAACTCCAACTACAGTTCATACTTGGCATAAACAAGTCTATTTGCTTACACCTTAACGAACAGAAAATGTAAATGGCGAAACAAAAAAATATTTAGTTACTTTATTCTTACAAGCAGTACTTGACATCTCCCAACAGCCACCCAAACCAAGTCGTAACATGCCAAGTCACTTCACCTCCAACAAAAATCATACAATGAGCAAACAAAAATACAAGATAAAAGACCTGATGAATACCCAAACCTTCAAACCTATAGTACATCTACTTCAAGACATAATTGGTAAATTCTCTTGGAATAAACTTACATCTAGCTAAACAAGCTCAATGAGATTGTATATATATCCACCTTAACCTGACATAGCCGATGAAACATCTACTTCCAGACATAATTGGTAAATTCTCTTGGAATAAACTTACATCTAGCTAGACAAGCTCAATGAGATTCTACATATATATCCATCTCAACCTAACATAGCCTTGCCAAGGCAGTGAAGGCTTAGCAAGTCTAGATATGAGCAGTAAGCCCAACCCAATCACATTCGTTAAACGAAAGGTCAAGTCCACCCCAACTGGTTCAGGTCATTAGTGTCCTATCTCTTAACAGAAAACCCCTATCACATTTGTTAAACAAATAGTCAAGTATGGAATCAGATCATTAATGTCCTATCTTAACAAACAACTAACATTCGTACGTTTCAACTTCTGAAAAAATTCTCCCAGGTAATGAACCTGGACCTTGAAAATGACTGCTGTAGCACAAATAAATACCAACAATCCATGACTAATAGGAGTTCTCTACCCTGAATTCGAGTTAAAGTATGACCAAAATTCCACAGCAGTTGTTTAAAATACATAACTCTTGTTTCTCAAGGTTCGAGAATAGGAGAAAGAACTAAAAATATAAAAGTTGATTTCACAAAAAAAAAAAAAAAAATGCTCATTAGACCACCTTTTGAGCATACTGACCTAAAGTCACACACATGCACAAATAGAGCCAGGCACATTTGTATCTCAAACCAAATACTAGTGAACCACCAACAAGTAACTATCTCCAAAGAAACTTGACCAAAAAGATAATAGAACAATTTGATTCCTCGTACAAAGCATTGACAATAGTTGCACGCAAATTTTGGCATTTGAATGAATTAATGGAACTAGGATTTCAATGCATATGGTATGTTCCCAGCCAAAATAACAGTACAAAAGGCATAGTTATGTCTCTAATCTCTATAAATGATCCACATTAACATGTTCCAATATCAACTTTCAAGCACAATTTGACTTATATCCAACCTGTGAGGTCCAATCGCCAATGGCTCATTAAGCATCACACTCAATCGGTTTGTAAAATTATGATCATCTGTACTTATAACAACAACAAAATCAAAAATCAAAAATCAAAAATCAAAAATCAAAAATCAAAAACATTTCTTTGTATCAAACCGCTCTTGGATCCATTCCTTGCTGCCACACATATACTAGCTCATCCCATCCGGTACTTGCCAATAAGCCTTCAACAAGCACACTCATGTCTACTCCAACCGCAAACTCGGTATGATGATCATACCTTCCCACCAAAGCATCCTCCACCATAAAATCCCACAAACACACAGTCATATCATACGAACAGGACGCCAATAAGTTCCTCCTGTGCGGCGAAAACTTCACTTTCCTCACAGCATAGCCATGCCCATTCAAAACAGCAATGGGCACTCTGTAACTCCTCACATCCCAAATTTTTATACTCTTATCAACTGATGCAGTCGCCAGAAGACAATCATCATACTTGTTCCAATCACAAGCTAGAATTTCAAACTCATGAGCCGGAATAATCATGGTACTACCCATTTCTCTAACATCCCAGATACGAAGAGTACAATCGCCACTCGCAGAGCAGAACACGTCGCTGTGACGAGGGTTCCAGGCGGCGTTGTACACGCAATACGCGTGTTCTTTAAAAGTACGGACGCTGGCTGGGCGGTCAACGGTCCAAAGTTTGATGGTGTCATCCCAGGAGGAGGTGAGGAAGGAATCGCGACGAGTGGGATTGTAATCAGCAGAGTGAACCTCACGGGTGTGTTCGTGGAGGGAACGGATGGGATTGGCGTTTGGATGAAGCGAAGTGTCGTAGATTTTGACGGAGCCGTCAGCGACAGCGCAAATTAAGAGAGAGTCATGGGATTCAGACCACGCGAGATCGTAGACGCCGTCAGCGGTATCGAAGGCGACCAGTTCGGTGAGAGTGGGAGTGGCCGGAGAGAGGTCGAGCACATGGACGCGGCCGTTACCTAGGATACCAAAGTTTTGAGCTGTTGCGACGGCGATACGTGATTCGTAGAAGGGGGAGAATTTCACGGAGTAGCCGTTAAATGGAGTTTTGAAGACGGGCATGGTTGGTAGCAACGGCGACGGTAACGAACGGCGTTGAAATTGATGGCGGTGTTTTCTAAATATTTATCTACCAATGGAGCGGGGTAGGATAAGAGGTTTACCGGTTTACAATAATTTCGATTCTCAATGACTTGAGCCAGTTATTGGGCCTCATTCTAAGCCCAGTAAACTTGAAGCCCGAGATGGTAGGTCCAACATCAAGTTGGGCTTTGAAACATACAAAGTGGAAGAGAATGCATCAATTAAACGCTGTCGTTTTCTATTGTGAAGCTTTTCTCTTGCTCTCTTACTTCTTTGTTGTGGGGCATCAAACACAGACCCGGAATTTCAGAATGCAGTTGGACTCGAGCTGGCCAATTTGGAGGCTTCTTAATCAGCCTCATTAATGACGTTTTGGTTCTTTTGAATCCCATCATTATTTAATAATCGATAATACATGACAATGTGGGGATTGTGATCATATCTTGTATTGTGTATGCATCAATAAAACTACATAACATAGGCACTACCATTCTTACTAATCACACTTGAATGCACAAGGGGTTTGGTTTATGCATAAAATATGTACTTCTTCCATCAATTTTGTTCTATATCCCTAGCTAATGTTGGGATAAATGTGTAGATTAGCAAGGGTAGGATACCCACATTGCAAGGCCTCATTTGTCCAATCATACATGACTGAAATTGATTGTTTTGATAGTCTAAGTCTATTAGAATTGGATTAGAATTTGCGGGTTGTGAATCCTAATTGAAATTGGCATTCAAAGCTTAGATTGAAAAGCAAATACCAATATTCAAAACCTCACCATATGGACCCTCCTCTTCCATACTTCACATGTTGCCCACTAACATCTACATCACAACCATTAAATAGGAGGGCCACATTTATATTTGGATGGGACATTAGTCAAATTAACAGGCAATCAAAACAACCTAAACAGTTTTAACTACCTTGTTTTCTTGTGGGAAAAATCTCATTGTGGGCTCAATAATTGATTATCTATATGAAAAATCATCAAATCAACCAATCGAGATATTCCTTTTTAAGAGATTAGAATGAAGAATTTTCTTGGATTCATGATCTTACTTTTGAATTTTATGATTTACTTGCCAAAAGGATATATAGATCTCTTGTAAGTACTAAATAGTCAAGGTGACTATACACAAATAAAGTTCCCAAGAAAATTAGGGTTTGTTTCTCTATGAACAATTTTGAGGAATACCATGGTACACGTGCAAGGTCTCTAGAGTAGAGTAGAGCAGTTTGAAGGAAAAAGTTAAGTAGACAATTACAATCACTTTGAGCCAAAGCACTTTACAAGCCTAAAACCATAAGAGAAGAGATATAGATGAAATAAATAGAAGTCTATGTCTATGTCTATGTCACACCTCACTTTCCAATGAAAGCCACAACCCATATGATCTTGCTTGGGGATATTGAAATTTGAAAGATCACAAAACTCCTCTCAAAAGAAGATTTCTCTATACCCCATTTCTCACCCGCCCTTCAGCCGATGCTTCGTTTCACTCCAAACAATGGTACCATTTTCTCTCTCTCTTTCTATTTTATTTCTCAATGTGATCGACCACACAATCATGGCTTCTTACCTAATCTCAGTGGCCAATTCATTTGCATATTGACACGTGTAAGATCTTGATTGAAGCACGTGTACAAGGTCACCCCTAGCCAAAGGGTCTTTGTTTTTGCTTACTTGGCAGTCCCAATCATGCACTAACATGTGTCACCCACGAACCCCCCAAAAACAAACCTTGCAAAACCAACCCAAATTATTGAAGTTTGTGTTGGCAATTGGAATGGAGGAGGGACCTGAATGATGTATCCAAAAGGCAAAGTACACAAGTGAGGTGCAATTATTCATTCCATGAATTTCATCCTAAGCAACGAGAGAAAAAAAAAATCCACCCCTCCACAAAAACATAATTTAAAAAGGGAAGAGATGCAAAAGGGCTATAATAAAATCATCATTTGGTACAAATTCTTTCAAGTGATTGGTTCCTTCATTCTCATTAGAGGGCAAAAGAAAAGAAAAGGAAAGAGTTCTCTCTTTCTCTCTTCTCTTTTCTTCTCTAGCTTTCTCTTGTTATAACTTTCTGTTCCTCCTCCTCCTCCTCCTCGCTCGCTCTCTCTCTCTCTCTATGAGGGACCTATAGAGAGAGAAAGGTGCCATGAAGAACACAATCATGTGCTGCATCTCTTGCATTCTACCATGCGGAGCTCTTGATGTGATTCGAATAGTACACTCTAATGGACGCGTGGAAGAAATCAGTGGGTCGATCAGAGCAAGTGAGATCATGAAAGCTCATCCTAAACATGTTCTGAAGAAACCATCATCACAGTCCGATGATGGGATTGTTCCAAAGATCGTAATCGTCCCACCGGATGCTGAACTTCAACGTGGAAAGATTTATTTCCTTATTCCAGTACCTTCATCAACAACTGATCAAAAGAGTGAATCAAGATCGTCCACGAAGAAGAAGAAAAGAGAGCAATCTCAAACCAACATAAACCACAGGAACAACAGCATTTCCATGACAAAAAATCTTCTTATTTCTGATCAGTACTTGAGTGAGATACTGACTGAAAAGCTGTCAACACAGAGAGATCGAAGAAGGGGCCGTGTTGGTGTATGGAGGCCTCATTTAGAGAGCATATCTGAGTCACCATGTGATGTTTAATGGCGGGTTTCAAATTTTATATCATTCTCTTCTCTTCTTCTCTCATATCATTCATTTTTAGAGATTCAATATCATTCCGAATCGTTTTTTCTATTTCCTCTTTTCTATCAATTTACCTCTTTTTGGCTGTATATATACGCTCAGAAAACAAAATAAAAGTAATGTTAACACTCACTCGTGGATTGAAAATCGTGGTATGTAATGTTATCATATAATACATCCTCAAGGGTTGTGTTATGGATCGATCTCAGGATAGAATTACCTGATTAATATTGCTTTGATCTTCAGTAAATTCATCAAGAATGCGGTCATTTGGTAATGTTGTTTTGATTATTAATGAAGAAATTCAGAGTACTTATCTCTGAAGGGAAGAGATTGTCTATTGAGAAACAGAGATTCCACTCCTATTCTTCCGCTGTTCTTCATTTTGCACTGTTATGAATAAAAATTGAAAGGTGATAGTGATATGATTTTGATAGTATTCTACCATCGTACCACAGTAAGTAATGTAATCACCATTCTGTCTTTGCTAATTCCATTCTTATCCGATGATGCAATGCCTATGTCATGGACATAAATTGGCAATTAATTCTCCTTTAGAAAGATTAAAAGTATCCGAAATTATATATGATAATTGAGTTTCAAATTGTAATTAAATAACTTTAAAATCAATTTAACACAGGATTTTATCATCTATCCTTAACTCATTTAACCCAATCATAGATTTTCTTTCAAACCATTCACCAGGTTGGTAGAGAAGAGATTCATTGTGTAATTTCTCCATAAAATAACCAAAATTTCATATGTTATTCCTAAAAAATCAAAGTGACTTTTGAGGAGTATGGAATAATAGTCCCCACAAAACTTTCTACCTTAGAATACTAATCATATATGGCTGGCTGGCTGGGCAATATCTTAAAGCATTTTGTTCTCTTAGATTTAGATGTATCATCTTCTTCATCATTATCAAATGGTGCCAACAGCATCTGTAAAGACAATAACAGTAGAGTTTGACTCGCCCTTTTCCTTTTTCTGTATGAAAATTTGTTGAGTCTTAAGCAAGCCCATGTTCTCATCCCTTATAAATGATAAAAATTTTGAAAAAGAAACTCAGTCACACCATCTGCGATCATCAAGAAGGTAACTTATGCTAGATATGATTGAATTGTAATCTAAGTAAACCATTTGATTCCTTGGCTTGTCATAGTTGCAGAAGGCTCAGCTGGTAGAATTCAAGTTCATTCCATGCAGGGTTATGGATAAAACTGAAAGTTTTTCAGGTTAATGAAGAATGGATTACTAAAATGGTTAATTCATCTCTTTCACATCACAGAAAACATAAATATTTCAGGCAAGTTCTGCTGCTCCCTAAAAGCACGATGTTACGGCCTTAAGTTTTTGTATTCTTCTTTCAAGGGTATTTGCCGACAGAGGTAGGAGGCCACGTTATGGGAAGAATGATACACTGATTGGACTATCTACTTGAATCGCTGGGTTCACATTATAAACACAAAATGAATGAACCCCGTCAAGTAAATTCTATCGGCAAGATTACACAAGATTTATATAACTGAAGCTTCATACTTATGTACCTAAGACCCCATTAAATTATACACTAATAAATATGAAGGCTGCTGCATGGCACTTTGCATGTTTTATGCAGATGAAATCCCAAGAACTCTGCAAATCAAATCTCCTTAAACCTTTAAAATTCACCCACTTCAGGGAAAACAATAAAAGTAAGCACCCATTTGTTGCTGCTTCAAAGAAACATGAGCACTATTCCATATTCTATAAACCAGACAATAAAATATAGGGCTTTCACCGAAACAAGTCACTGTATTCAAGTCTACACATCCTGTGATTGGCTCAAAAGTCTTATAAAATTACAAGCTAGAGTGGCAACTATAATTTTTAAATGAAGAAAATTGCAATCATTCAAGCGGCGCCACTCTCTTTGCATCAACTTGTAAGGTTTAAAGGTCACCATCTCCACCTTATTTTATGTATATTATACGTATCTTTGTAGTCCTTCATGCATTATAAAAATATGCTGCGTCCTTGCACCACAATGTGTGTGTATTTGTTTTGCTTTTAAAAATTGGCATTGTTTAGATCTTGGAATGAGAATGGTTCAAGGAATTGGATTGTCAAAATTTGTCGTCACACCCATCTTTCCACGTGGCAAATCAAGTAATGGGTCCATGGTATTAACCTACCCTCTTTGGCACATTATAATTATGTTCTTCACAGCTTTTCCTCTTTCCATAGCTAGGGTAGAACCCTAGTCTCTATGTGGCTAACATTTTGGCCATAAAAAGCAAAAAGAGAAAGGATGCTAATTGTCATGCTCAGTGTAGGACACAGTGAAACTTCACATGCGGCACCCTCACACGAGATTATTTAAGGGCCGGCCTTTCAACAATATGTATACTAACTTGTCTCATACTCATCAGAAGAACAACTCTAATTCTCGATCAATTTTTTGTGTTGGAGATTATCAAATTCTCTTTACATCAGAGCATAGAAAACTAGAATCGTACGCATGAACCGTAACTTAATGCCACAGCCGGCTTAGAGATACAGTCAAGAACATTTGTAAATTGGGCCCTTTTTTTTACATAATATACAGGTTGAAAAGGCCAGAGAAGCCCAATCTACTTTCGGTTCAAATGCCGGAGGGCGAAGGAAAACGACAAAGACAAACCAGAGGGTTGAGGCCCCGTTCCGTTCGGTTCCGGTGAACCGGCCCGAACCAATTCAAACCATACTACTCCTGCAATTCATAAGAAACAACGACGTGTGGCTGTCGGGAGGCTGGAGTGAGCGAGCCGTAGTTCAGCCGAGCCGAGCCGGAGCCGGACCAAACAGAGCGCTGACGAAAGAAGCCAATTCGTACGACTCACGCGTCGGTGGTCAGACAGCCGGCGCATCGTTGCCGCTCAACAACCTATAGTGTCCCCCACATTGACCAAACCGCCCAATCTTCTTCCTCTTTTGCCCTCGAAGTGCACCTGAATTCACGCCAGCCAACTATGGAAAAACCATTCAAGTCCTTGTCGGAACAACAAAAAATTTTTGTTTATAAAATATTTTTGACTTTGATTGCCACGTACGAAATCTTTTTAATAATTAATAATTAATATTTAAATTCGGTTGTTAATATTAATCATGGTAATTAATAGAAATTATTTAATTTAATGGTACTCCTATAGATCCCATAACTCACAAATCCGACCTAATCTAGTAATGGGCGACAACATAGTATTACGTAACGTAATTGCCAGCTCTGACCGTAGCCAAGCCGAATCCGATGACCCTCAAGCGTCCAACCTTATGCTTACGATTCACGCGCTTACCCTCGTCCCGGCGACCCTTCAATTATTCACCTCCAATCCCTTCCCTTCCTTTAACACTCTTTCGTTCCTCGCCCTTCCGGCGCGTTATCGCCTCGTCGCACCGACCTCCTCTTCTCTTATATCTTCTCTGAATCGCTCTCCTTTGTTTTTGATTTCATAACATAAACTACCGACAATTACGACTATTTTCTTTTTCAACTTGCAGAGATTTCTATGGGCGATCTAACGGAATCCCTGACGCCGTCTACCGCTACCCCTACCAACGCCACTTCTTACTCCCGTCCGTTACCTGTCCGTGAAGACTGCTGGAGCGAAGAGGCTACCTCAACTCTTGTTGATGCATGGGGCCGCCGTTATCTGGAACTGAACCGGGGTAATCTCCGTCAGAAAGACTGGCAAGACGTGGCTGACGCTGTTAACGCCCTCCATGCTCACTCCAAAAAGACGCACCGTACCGATGTTCAGTGCAAGAACCGGATCGATACGATCAAGAAAAAGTACAAGATCGAGAAGGCCCGTGTTACCTCCTCTAACGGAACCCTAACGTCTTCCTGGCCGTTCTTCGAGCGCTTGGACGCCTTGATTGGTAACAACGTCAAACCGTCTCCGAATTTCTCACCTAAATTATCGCAATCTCCTCCCGTTGCGGTTCCTATTGCTTACCGGAAATCAGTTTCTGTTAACAACAATAATATTAGTAATAATAACAACAGTAGCAATAGCAATAGCCTTGCTTTGACGCCGGTTCCTGCTGCGGCGGTTGTGGCTTTGCCTCAGAAGAGGGGGTATAATAGCGAGGGGTTTTATAGGAATTATTCGGCTGTCGCTGCTGCGGCAGCAGCGGCAGAGAGTGAGGAGGAAGAGGAGGCCGAGGAGGAGGCTGAAGAGGAAGAGAACGAGAATGAGAACGAGGAGAATACTGGGGTGAGGAAACTGGCAAAGGCAATAGAGAGGTTCGGAGAGGTGTATGAGAGAGTTGAAGCAGAGAAATTGAGGCAGATGGTGGAGTTGGAGAAGCAGAGAATGCAGTTTGCTAGTGATTTGGAGATGCAGAGGCTGAGAATGTTTACGGAGATGCACGTTCAGTTGGAGAGGAACAAGCGCAACAAGCGGTCTGGCTCCAATGGTGAGAGATATTCGTGATTAGTTGTTTATTATGAATCTTGTTCATCAGGATATGTTAATTGTTAATGGTTTTATGTTGTTTAGATCTTTGAACAAGTAAATTGTCCATCTTTTTTATCACGGCAGAGCTTATTCTTTATCTGTTTTTGTGTACTTGACATTTGAGGATTGTGTTCAACTGGTTATCAAGACAGAGTTTATTCGTTAGCTGGTTTTGTGCATTTGAATTTTGATTGAGGATAGTGTTCAATCAGTTGTGTTAGTGATTTGGACATTGAATGGTAGTAGAGCGAAGTTCATTGTTATTAGTTTATTTATCAACATTTTGACTTAATGAGTTTCATGCATTCCGTGCATTAAGAAATTCAAGTGAGTATTTTTATTTGTTTGGAGGATTTTTGGCACGGTTGCTTTTTAAACATGTACTGTAGATGTATGTAAGGCAGCTGCCTTGTAAGAAATGAGTGATGTAATCATAATTTAAGCAGAAATGTTGTGACTTGCCATTTCAAAAGCTTGAGTTCACCTCTGAAACAGTGATATGCTCATTCATCTCTGTTAAGTCTGTGACTTATTTAATGTTGCTCCAGCTAGGTTATTTTGGTTGAATAACTCTATTAGGTCTGAAATTGTCTTAGGTTTGAGCTTACATTACTTGATAAATTAATTACGTGATGTGATTGGCTCTATATGATGTTACACTAGTATAGTTTTTTTATTATTATTATTATTATTATTATTATTTTAGGTATAAGTACCATGGTCTTTTTGTTTTTGAATTGTGTTTTTCACTAGATCATTGGCAGTAAATTGAGTCATATTGTTTAGTAGAAGCTTGGATATAGACCAACTGGTCCCTGTTGAAGGAAAGGTCACCTTGTCTCTCTTTTGCCTCAATTATAATTGTAAAACTGCTTCATCAGCGTATTGTCTATGTTATTATGATGAGTTTCAAGCATCAAGTTTTGGAGATTATTGAGAGATTTGTATCATGGGAAACTAGTTTATGCTGTATTCTCAGATCAAATTCATTATTGTTTCATTGAAGATTTTGCTTATCTAGGTTAATATCCTTGCACTTTCTTAGTATGTGTAAAAGGTTTGGGAACAATTTGTAGAGTGTGCTTCATCTTCATAATTGATCTAGCTTGTTATGTTTTGATCAGTAAGGTCTATGTGCAGTTTTCTCAATTATCCCACGGGAACAAAGCACATGTCCTGATAAGTATTAAGTACTTTCTCTTGATAAATTGTTATTCTTCTTAAATACGAGGCATTCCCCTCCCTCTGGTGAGTCAAGGATTGATGATTGATCTGTTGGATTCAGATTCTTAAATGTACTTCCATGTGTAAATTGTTGTGTAGTTTCATGATAAACATGATTTGGATGAGCTTTCAACCATTGATGTACAATAGGCATGTTATGGTCAGCGGTTCTTTAGTTAGAATGGGCATCAAAACAGATGGAGGAGGCTCTTTGTTTTTTGGACTATTAAGTGATGGATTGATTTTATGAAATTCGATTTCCTTCTGTTTAAATTATTGCCAAGGGACTAAAAACATATATAGGCCTTACATTATGATATCTATCCATGGATACTTTTCATTGAATAAGGGAACTAAGTAGGCGGTAAATGCTTGTTCTTTGCAGTTTTTAGTTTATTCTGTTAAACATTGGGTTGCCTTCTTCAATGCATATATGTACATATATACATATATATATGTATGTATGTATGTATGTATGTATGTATGTGTTTGGCTCAACTATGAGAGTAATTTCGTGGTTCTTTTATTGACAGATATATATGGCTAGCCATCTTGAGGAGAACTTCGACAGTGTTTATGTTCCGTAAGAATCTGATTATACGCTCAGTTCCTACAAAGTACATACATTTCCAGCCAATATTGGCCTCAGAATTAGCAGCTGTTTGCAGGATCAGAATGTTGCAGTTTCAATTAGTTTTGTCCTGACGCCTTCATCCCTTTTTTTTGTTTAAATTTTCCAATTTTCTTTTACTCTATGATCATTTACTCTCAGCTTTTGCAATTGACCAAAGTTTGGCCCCAATTTCAAATTTTAATTGTAAAATTTGTAACTTGAATAGCTAACCTAGTAATCTGAATTTGTCTTGCAATGTACGAGATTAGGTTTATTTATAACTCTAACCCCTTTTCGTGCTACTATTGCTTTGATGTTGAATCTGCATGCCTTATAAATTCCCCATATCTGCACAGCGCATGCATGCCTGCTTTGTGGAGAATCCCAATAATATGTGGATGGGCTGGGCTCTATGCTATGAAGCTTGCGTTATGTTTTCAAAATTTATTTTAAGATAGTCAAAAGTGCTTTTTTCATTATAATAAACAGAAGGGCTTTTTGGAATTGAAAAGCCTTTGGAAAGCTGGATGAAAAAGAACCCATGAGGTCAGGTGCTGCTTCACCATAGAAAGATTGCATTAGTACTTAAACCATGTTCATAGATCATCGAAGAAATGGCTTACCAGCTGGCCGGCCGGCCGGCCGGCCGGCAGGCAGGCAGCATGAATAAGCTACTTCTTGGCTAACCATCAGCGATAAACGGCCGCAGCGTCCATTTTATTCTTACCTTAACTAAGCCTGCACCATGTGAAGTTGCCAGCGTGCATGCCCTTTTTGAGGGCTATCCTTTCGCTAAGCCAGTTGAAGCAAGTTATGGATATTGTGGAGTGATACACGTGCAAAAATCTATGGACGATCAACAAATTTAAATTGAAGCATCATACCTGTGCATTCCAATTCAGACCTTCTACTTGACTTGTGGATGATTGACCCATCTATATATATATATATGCAACGTTATTTTAAAGCAATACATTAAGACCCATGCTCAGAATGCAAGCTAGATCAGTTTATTAGATGCCACACGAGTTCAGCCGATAAATCAAAGGGAATTAGAGTTAATGAATGCAATAG
Organism: Swietenia macrophylla; assembly: GCA_032401905.1. Lineage (NCBI taxonomy): Eukaryota > Viridiplantae > Streptophyta > Magnoliopsida > Sapindales > Meliaceae > Swietenia > Swietenia macrophylla. The sequence goes on from CP135573.1 coordinate 1,644,295, forward strand.
CGTCGTCTTCACTCTTCTGCAGATTACACAAACCATTTCAATGTTTCTGCAGATGGGAAATCGATACCGAATTCTGAAAAGTGATGAAGATATATATATAAATATATTCATAATACTGAGTTTGCCTCAGAAGCTAGATGCAATTTAGGTTGAAAGAGAATCACTTTGGCCATTGCAGTAATGGAGTTACAGAGCTAAGCATGCAAATATAAGCACGTTCACTGGTGTTTCAAAAGTCTAAGATGTAGTAATAACTTGGGTAAATTGCTATTTGTAATTAGTGGCTTATTAAGACCACCTTGCTTTAATATAACAGCATTATTTTAATCAGAAACACTACTTCGAACTTTTGCCTTTATCTATACCCTTCCCATCCAGTTCACATATTTAGGTACCTGCAACAAATATTCCCAAGTCAAAGAGTTATGTTGTAATTTACAGACAACCTTGTATATAAACCCTAATCTGTAATGAGGAATGGCATGAACAAATTAAGCCTGAGTTCTTGGTATTATGAAGTGACATGCGTGCATGAAAACCACCTGAAACAAGCAAGAAGTGATTAAGATGATATTCATATGAATGATATACGGCATTATTGTCTGTTCTAGTTTTAACTAGAGGATGCAAAGAGTTACTAAATTAATTTCTAGGCTGAATATGTGTTGAAAACTAAAATAACCAATAATATTTGAAGAAGCCGTCAATCAATTAAAGAACTATCAAACAAATTTAAAATTTGAAAATCAAATGAAAATAAAAAACTACGATAAATTTTAAGAGAAAAATTTTCATCTTTTTTTTTTATTAATTACTCAAATTTAAATCTTCTATATGTTATAAGTAATAAATTATTTATAATAAATTAGTAACAAATAATATTTATTATAAATAATATTTTAATAATTTTTTATTCAAAAAACTAACTGATTCAATTATTTAAATTAATTGCTCAGCTAACTCAATTTTTTTACACTTAGGATCTCAAAAATTAAGGATTGTCCTTGATTAAAATAAAAATTTCTAAATTTCTATAATCTACCATCTTATTTTATCATTATAGAATTTAAATTTACATAATCAATCACATATTTTGTACACACATTACAATGATAAGGAAGAATCATTAATCACAATTCTCGTAAGGCATTTTGTAACAATCAAGAAATAGTTTCCAAATAAACAAAATCAATCCATTCCCCACAAAATTACACATAATAAATGAACAAGACAAAGATATCACATAGGAGCTTTCTTAATTTACACCAATTACTCTTTCTATGTTTTTTTTGTTTTTACTTTTATTTTTATCAACTCAATCATTAAACCATATTCATGTGTTATGCCTATAAGTTACACTGGGTGGAGATTTTTATAATTCTCAACTTATAACTCTTTTAGTACCATTCATTTTCTTATTAAAACAATCATCCACAAACCTGGACATATAGTCACAATTTTGTTCGATGATTAGCTCTCTGCCCTATTTATTTGAGAGAAGTTTATAGAAATCAATACTACAGTCCTTTCTCATAGTGTATAGGCCCACTTGTCACACATAGAATTTAACACAATTAAAATGATCCTCTTAATTTTATTTGAGATTCACGATTTTGTTTCTTTGTATTCTACTTAATGGTGTTGTTCTCTCTCTCTCTCTCTCTCTCCCTCCTCTTCCATTGATCTGTCTTTCTTCTTGGCGGGGACAAAGGAGAGAAAGTGATAGAGCTATCCATGAAGAGGAGAGAAAAAAGGGAAGGGAACCGATGAAGAGCTAAATTGGGATAGAGCTTAATGTACTAGCTATATGGGATATCCTAGTATTTGGATTTTCATTGATAGATGAGACATTGATGCATACTATGTTTACAGGAAGGCAACCAAATACTTAGGAAGCGAAGGAACAATTAAAAAGTGAATTTTCCATGAAAGAAACTTCACTCCATTCTCTTTGCACCTCTGCAATCCTCAACTCCAATCACATACCAGTGACTCGAGAAACCAAGAATCGTTGTATTTTCGTTGGATTCCTTGAAGGTAGCAAAGCTTAGGCAATGAATGTCAATGAAATCATGCTAGCTGCTCAACATTGTCAAAACAAAATTTCCACAATCCTTCACCGGGGAAAAGGAAAAAAGAAAAACAATCACCATTTTTGTTGGTAACTAATTACAAGCTTTTTAGTATCATCATCTACCCGAACGAGATGAGTCTTTACACTGACTCGAAATTTTGAGCTTCACTTATATATATATATATATATATAGTACTCACTCGTACATTTTGTATTCGGTAATTTTCACTTGATTAGAAATCGGACAAATAGTAAAAAGAGAACAAGAAAAATTACTGAAAGAAAATGATCTTGCCGGACAATTAGTTAGATTCTAAACTCTATAAGAAGCAGACAACAGACAGCAGATACAAACAGTTAAACCAATGATTGCTAACAGTGAGACAGAAACTCACTTCGACCAAATTTTGTATGTATGTGCATAGGACAAGGTTTCGGAAGATTATGGTGTTAAAAAAATGGGAATGCAGATATGAATATGCACGTTAATTTCCGTGCCGATGCGTATAAAATTCACATGCAACGTATGAATGATATATCAGTATATCACATGGTCAGTCATGGGGAGCACAAAATCGGAGAGAATCGCAAAAGAGCAAAAAACAAAGGAAAAAGTGAACAATACACTTAATATATTAACTAGGAAACAACAACATAAACAGTGTTCTGAATGATGAGAAAGAGAGAGAAAGAGAGACAGTCAGACAAATTCTTGCACTCCAATCATGGCATCTTGTATTGTAAGAGTAAAAAATGTCTAGGTAAAATTTTACGTACCACAGTTCTTCACTTCGATTCTGTCAAGCGAGTGTCCAGATTAGGGTTTCGCTTTGTAGGTTTAGGGTTTTATGAACAATTGGCTTTTCCCACAGACATATGGAAGATCTTGCCATATCATTAATGCCCAATTAACTCATTTGTTCCAGTTGTTTCTTGTAAGGGAAAGGAATAAGCTTTTGTTTCAATTTGTTTTCTGGAATTTGAATGGATCGATGAAACTGAATTCATTTATCTTTACATATTTTAAGTTAGCGATGAAGCTGGAATTTGAAGCATGCGGTTAATAAAGCAAAAAAATTTTCATCTGTAAAAAAAAATTTACCATTTTATTTGAAGAAGCTGAAGCTATTAGGTTGATTGTCTGGAAGACTTAGCCTCATCCTTGGCCTTGATTTGAAACTTCTTCTTCTTTTTCTTCTTGTAAGGAATTCCTCTAGCTTTAGCTTGACAGTCCCTCACTTCACGCAAATAAACCCGAATAGCTCCATTTCCAAAGGGGTTAGTCTCAGTTGAACCACCATGTTCCTCATAAGCAGCTCTCAGCCGTCCGATCAGCGCATCAAGGCTTCCCCAAGCCTGCCTTAGAGGGCAAGTACAAGGTGCAGGCGGGTCGGGTTGTCCAAAAAAGACACACCCATGGAGATGAACCTTAGTCTTACCGAATTGATCAAGATACCTTAGAAATTCAAGCACATGGTTGCAGTTACACTGAGATAGTGAAATTGAAGGTCTTTGGTTCTTCAGGTACTGCCCAAAAGTGTTCCAGTCTCGCCGTTTCTGCGACTCATATCGGCTCAAAGGAGGAGGATGTGGCTGTTGCTGTTGCTGATCGCCGGTGGATCGTGAAGACCCTTCAGCAACAGAATCTTTAGCTATGACACCAGACATGATTATATCCTTTCCTGAAGAAATTCTTGGGAATTTTTAGCTAAGAAATAACAAAAGGCAAAGAGAGAAACAGAGAGAGAAGGTGAAACAATAGAGCAAGTGCAGTGCAAGAGAAAGTGAAAATCACTCTTAGGGTCTACTGAGGAGACATGTAATGGGGCCTATATAAGGTGCTTTTTTTTCCCCCTTTTTCTCTCTCTCTCATTTTATTTTGTTTCTTCTCTTTTCTTTCGTTGACACTGTTTGCACCAACTATATTATTTTATGTTTAATAATATATTATTAATTATTGTATGCTATCATCGGTACAATCATTATTGCATTTTCATTTGAATCATGATATCACATATATCCCTCCCAACGAAGTAATTAGTCAGGAAGTTGATCATCTTTGTAAGAACCGATGAATCAGATTCTAAGAGAGTATGTTTCTGATAGGCTAAGATTTACAGCTAAGAATTCTTAATTATCTTCAACTATGGCCACTAATAAAGTAATGATACATAATTAACCAATGTTAATACCAAGTGGGTATTTGAGTGGTCTTGCTAATTAATGATAGCTTAGTGTATTAGTTGTCAGTGGACGGCATCGATAAATCTACGGATCTTTTGGAATTTACCCGAGTTGGGTTAAAGAATAGGTTTTTTTTTTTCGGAGATTTTGTTCGGAAATATGAGGCTCTATTTTCAGGATTTGAGTGCATATACATGCTTTGAAGTGACATATATTGATGACAATGCATGCATGACATAATATTTAAGATTAAATTTTGTGCACTGGAATTCAGGATCACCATGATTTCTTGCTTTGAATCAAGAATTTTTATCACATGGGTCCCAATTGTTATTGTCAATTGAATCAACTACGCCTTGTAGACTGTATACTTGTGATCTTTAATTAATTAACCCACAGTTACATGTTAGACCTATATTTATAGATAATCTTTAGTTAATTATACTGAAAAGGAAATTAAACATGGAATCCAGTTAGTGGGCATTCGTTGAAAACAAGGAAGACCGACTTGTACCTAATAAAAGATGCGGATCATTAAGCCATTAAAACTGGTGTTTGGTGGAAGGCACACAAGATCAATATTAATTCATAATCTACATCAAAAACTCTGCAAGTATATGTACTCTCTCTATCCTGATAAAACTTGTAGAATGAAATTGATTTCATTTCGTTGTTATCTCATCATTTAATCTTATAACATTTTATATAAATATATATATATATATTTAAATATATATTTTGATAAATGTGTTACATATTTATTAAGTTTTTTTTTCATTATTCTGATATTTTGAATGGTCAGATATTTTTTAATTAAATGCGTATTTAATAAATTTTTAATAAATAATCGTATAAAATATATTAGTTTCACTTAAAAAAATTTTTAGTATGTAACAGTATATGATATTATATAATTAATAATGACATAAAGTGGTGGCCTCTCCTTTATAAATGATATATATTTTTTTAATACATCCTACTCAAATAACCACTTTTATAAACATGTTACATACTTATAAATTTCATTTTCACTATCTTAATCTTTTTAATGATTATTTTTTTTAAAAATTAAAGCCATTATAGTAAATTTTTAATAAATAATCGTACAAAATATACTTGTTTCACCTAAAACTTTTTTTATATGACAATACGTGATGTTATACAATTAAATAATGATATAAAGTGATGATCGCTCCTTCAAAAATAATATACTTTCTTGCCATGCATACGGCTAAAATAATACAATTTTCTGCCTTTATAAGACAAAGGTAGAAAACATTCAACAAGATCATCCAATAAATTAATTAAAAATTTCTTCCATTATAACCATTTTAATGATGGATTACTAATTTTAGAATAAATACACAGGCATTCAACAATATTTTATATCATGAATGAAAGAGTAATGTGTTACACATTCATCCCATCTAAGATTTTTTTAGAATTGACAACATATATATAAATTCATGGAAACAAATAATGACATAATAAAATGGTAAACTTTTATGTTATAAATTCTCTTTTTTAAATGAAACATATAGAAATAGCAAATTTTTCGTTTTCAACAAAATAAAGATAGGATATTCCGACAAGACCATCCAATAAATTTATTACACATTTATTAAGTTTTGGTTCATAATCATAATTACTTTAACATTGATCGGTTAATTACAATATCTTCTCTTGAATGGCCCCCTTTTTTTTTCTTTTTTTCTTTTTTTTGTTATGCGATAATGCAGTGGGCTCTCTCTTATAAATGATCTCAATTTTTGATGCAACATATTGGGATGACAAAATTTTCTGTATTCAGCAAGATGGAGGTGAAATTTTTCTTGGCTTTTCAGGATACATGGTGTCTTTTTTTCCAAATTTGTGATCGAGGTTGAAAATACAAGACACTGAAAAGAAAAGGATAGATAGTCTGATAGCAATGAGCAAAGCAGCTTTAATTGCGAAATGGGTCCATCACTGATCAGTAGTATCATAAAAATAATGCTGCTGCCTGTTTGGGGTTTCATAGAGTCTTTACATGTACAAGTTGTTCGGGCATTCCATATATTTTATTTTGCCTTCTTCAGCTTCAATGTGTTGCAGTATTCAAAGGGAATAAATGTGCTTCCATAGCTAAGAACATTGGAGAAATGAGTCATTTATATCACAATTCTTTTTCAGTTAGATATTAATTTCAATCTTGATGAAGACATACAGGAAATAAGATGAAGAGAGATAGAAAATAATAAATGGAATTTATTGTGGAGAATACAAGTGTCTGATTCCAAAGTAAATTAAATCCTGTAAGAAAATGAAAATGCTGCTAAATAAATTTCAAAATATGATAATAAAGCTGCTCCTTGTCGGACAATAATTATATATATATATATATATATATGTTCACCTTTCTTTTATAATGTTTAATCAATCAATCGATTACCCTTTATGACTTTTCTAGAGCAAGAAAAGAAAGCAAGCAACAGCAGAAGCAGAAGCAGAAGCAACATACAATTTAACGGAGGAAGGGACAACCAGAAAATGTTTTACATGTTTCCGCATTCTGGGTTCTTTCTTATTTCTTCAACTTTTGACTTCTGCCAAAAGTACATTACTTTCTCTGCGAGTACAAGCAACGAAATAAATTTTCTCTCAAATTCTTAATTGTACAATAATGATAGATCGTCACATTTCTCAATGCTACAAAGGCCCGAAGAATATTACCTTCCGTTTTCTGCAATATTGGGATCTACATCAGAAAACAAGCATCTTTCAGAAATTAAGCATAAGAAAACCTGTTGTTTCGTCCGAATAAAGAAGATGGTATAATATCGTATGGTTCACCAAGTTAACTGATCCCATTTGAAGGTTTCACTGTGGAAATCGATGGTGATGTTGCACAACAGTAGGACATTGCTCTAGGATGTGTACTTACTTCTACCTACATATATGAGCAATCGGACAGATTAGGCTTTCCTATATAAGAATATATTGTGAAGATCTTTTGTGGGACAACTCTGTTTAATTTTACATAATGTATTTCCACCATCACACGTGGGTTGTGGGATCATATGTCTGGTAGAGAATGAAGAACAAGAACAAGAACAAGAAGAAGAAGAACTATGTTTTGTCTATTCCTTCCGCATTCTTTAAACGAGAACTTTCTGTAAATATGCATCGGCACAAACGTCAATGCTTTCACAGTTTCATGCTACTCTTTGTTTTCTTTTAAGAGTCACGCCTCTATCCAATCCACCCAACAGCAACAGAGAGGATCGATGATAAAAATTTGACATTGCTGACTAAGTAAACCATCACATAATGTAAATCAAAGCAAGTTAGTTATCAACTCTTGTCTATGTTGCATTCTCGAGTCTCGACTCGTAACAATTTAGAGAAAAAGAAAACGAACGCAGAGATGTTTACAGTTCTTAATGGGATGGTAACAGTCACCAGAACAATTCCTTCAATGAAAAGACTAGACTGCGTGGGGGGCCCTGGCTGATATGTGATAATATTAAGTGGAGAAAGTTGGGCCATCATCGTGTTGTGTCTTAAGGTTTTTTATTATGTCTGCATCGTACAAAACAATAATTAAAGCCTTTGCCATCGATTTTCAAAGCGTTAATCATGTTATAACATCATACAAACAGTTTCACTGCTTGGTAATTCTCTTACTGTATTTTTAATTAATTTTTAAGAAATAAATTTATATTTATTTTTTAAATTTAAAATTTTTTATTTATATTTTAAATAATATTTATTAAATATTTTAAATTTTATTTTATTTTTTTAAAATTTTTTATTATATTTATTTAAGTATTATTTATTTTTTATTATATAAAATTTTTTTATTACATCAATACATACTGTGTACCATGGCCAAGTCCTCTCTCTACAAAGATGCATTTAAATGTGTGTATGCAAAGGGAAAGAGCAACTTAGGACCTATTTTACTATATAATTGTCCATCACATACAACATTTTTATACGAAATTTAGAGTTTTAATGTGGGATTTTTTTTTTTTTTTTTTTTTTGCTGTGGCTAGTAATTAACATATTCTTTGGTGATTTTTCGCATGTGATTTCTTTTTTAATTTCTTCAATTTTTTTTTTTGGGATTTTCGAAACATTCCCTCAGAATGTGATTCTCGTAATAAATTATCCATTATTTCTGCAGATTAAAATAAAAAAAAAAAAAGGTCTTCTGATCTCTGACATCTGCATGGAAGCAATCATTCATGCAACAAAACAATCTTCCTTTGAGACAAAGTTCTACGTATCAACTAAAACCCAAATGAATATTTTATCACTTCAACTTCATAAGCCAATATTTAAACTAATTGGGATCGTGAAATATGATACATAGGAATAAGTATCTAACTCAAAAAACTAGTTTATCAGATGGAGTAACTATTCTCGTATATAAACCATGAATATCAAATGGGAGAACGTTATTGGTGTAACGCAATAATCTCCCCTCTCAGACAAGGTTCCAGCGTCATCCTTATCTGAAACAACACTGTTTTGAGCTGACTTTGATGCTAATTGTTGCGCAAATATTTAGTCCAAAATACTAGTACTTCTTTGGGTGGAAAAACTCTAAATTTGGGTTTCTCTTCACCAATTACTGTGGAATTTTAATTTGAGTTCAATGAAATCCAAATGGGAGCGATCATTAGTGTAACACAAGATGATATTTATCAAGGTAGTACATAATGGAGATGGATGAAATGAAGATGTAATTTCTGCAAATAGCATTGATATGAGAATGAGATGAGATGAAGGCATGCAGTGGAGTAGGGGGTCGGGGGCCATTTCTAAAAGGCAATTTACAGTGACTAGTCATTCTAAGGAAAAAGCAAAGGGTAACAAAAATAAGTGATGCTGCTGAAAATCAAGTCTCTTTATCAAACTAAGGGAAGAAGTAGTGTCGTTTGACCAACAGTAGTTGTAAGTGGTTGTTAACATTACTACTGCTACCAAATTCCACTATATAAAGAAAGAGAAAGACACAACTCAATTCACGTGATTGGCCCCATTTTCTTCTCCGTTTGTCTCTCTGGGTACCTACTTCTTCTCTCATTGGGCCCTCTGGCTTGTGTACTTCCACCATACACAAGTTAATGCTTCCTGTTGTTTCCCTTTTCTTGGTGCTCATAAATAATGCCTCCTCATCTTCTCTATCCTTATTCCAAATCAATCCCCGCATCAATTCTAACATTATTGTGCCTGTATATCTTTGACGATGAAATGAGTCATGCCCTGAACGTGAAGAAGGAACAAGCTACTGGGCATAAACAGTAGTGCATTCCAACACAATCCATTTAAAAATAATAAATTATGTTCATTAGCTCACTGCCCAAGGCAATAATTATCACTAGGAAGAAAATCTTTCAGGCCTAGAACTAGAAGTCAGCCGAGACCAAGGAGTTTATCAAAAATCACAGACACAAGCGCCGGTAACACAGTAGCATCAATAATGTGCTGTAATTTCCACACTAGCAAGGATTCTCAGCGATTGATGTGTTGGGCCATGTAAGTTGTCAGGCTTAGGCCTTTTACCTATCTCTTTGTCTTGGATGATTTTTGGTCTCAACTTTTCATTCTGCTGGGACGATAATGATTGCAGGCTGCATTAACCAAACCCATTTCTTATATGGGCCTACAGATTGTGTCATGTAAGTTGTTAGGCTTAAGCCCCCCGCACCTCTCTCTCTCTCTCTGAGTCCTTGATAATTTGTTTTCAACTTTCAATCTCTGCAGAGGCGATGCAGTTGCAGAAGTACACGTTTATTTCTGCAAACAGGCTGCATTTAATCTGCCACGGCCACCACACTAAACTTGACCGGCAAGGTCTGGGCAGTAGCCTTCGTTTTAGGCAAGACAAAGAGAGCGTTATGGTGGGTCTCAGTCAGTTCTTCTACCATTCATTTATTAAGTTTTGCATGGTTGGCTGATGTTAAGGATTTGTCCCACCACCTGTTTGATAATTGGCTTCACAAACAAAAAGAAAAGCCAGCATTATTCAAAGTCTCCTTCATCCATGTTCCATCCCACCCACCCCACGCATAAAATCGATGAAAAATCACTTTTTGCTCGTTGGATTCAACTCCTTTTCAGCATTACAGCACGTTGAATATATATTTAATCCCAAGATTTGAAGATCCAAATCCAGATTAGGAAGTGAGACCCTCCAAAAACAAACATATAGTCAGCGCAAGCATTGATGATAGCTTCGATCTTTGAACCGAAGTACCTGACTCCCCTCCATTAATTTTCTAACCCATTTGGATTAGAGTAATCTGCTACACTACCCACTATTTTATGTGTACAAAATTACAGTTCACCAAAGTTTTAACAAAGAAACCAGATGCCCAAAGACACGATGACAGCAGCATGTTCTGATCCCACAACGTACTTGATCTGCAATTCCAGCTTGTATATTTCAAGACATTTAATCATATTACTAAACGTTCTTAAAGATTTACAACAATAATGAATGAAAAAGCAGGAATTGATTCCACTTTTATAATGATAATTTATTGTTCACCGACGGATTAGGCGGCGAACTACGGCTTTGAAGTCAAAGTACATTGTGATATAGGCAGAAAAATATAAAATAATCAGAACAATATCGGATTTGGTACAAGCAAGATTCTCAAATTATGTAACTGATTAACAGGGCCGGGTCTAAATTTTTTTTTTAAAAATTTTATAAATTTTAAACGAATTTTTAAAATATTAAATTAAAAAATAAATTAAAATTTGAAAATTTTACTCTCACGGTCAGGAAGAGTGATCAACTATATTGACCTGACAGAGAGTGCTGTTGACCTTATCTGGGTGCGGTCGTATTTTTGAAGTGAGTGGCCTTGATTTTTAATTTAGGACCCATATTTGCCTCTTGGTCTGTGCATGATTGCGTTTGTCTGCCTCCTCTCTTTGCTTTTTTTTATTTTTATGAACAATAAAGTATGGAAGGAATAAAATGACCAAACAGTCAGGCAGGATTTCCAGGACTTGAATCGAAAGCCAGCCGAAAATCAAGGGAAAGACGGAAAGAGAAAGCAAAAGAAATATGGTTACAACATTCACCAACTGTCATTACCTGATTCCATGCCTACTGTAATTCATTTATGCATTATTAAATCATTTTTTTTATAATTTTTATGTCAATTTAGCATTTATCTTTTAAATTTTAAAAAAAATTTAGAGTACGATAATATGATTAATGTCGTAAAAATTATTTAATTAATAAAATAAAAAATTATATAATTAATATTATCGGATGAATTCACAATAAATTATAAATTTTTTTGTTATATGATAAATTTTTTTAATTTTATAATTTATTATTAATAAATAAAATTTTATTTTATTAAATTATGTAATTTTATAACATGAATTATATTATATAATAAAATCATTTTCCAAATTTTTTTTTTTATAAATTTTAATAATTATTATATCGGTTTCTGAACAATCAAAGTGTTTGGCCCAAAGTACCTTTAGGTATTGTTTCTAAATTAAGTGGTGATTTATTACATCAATATTAATTGCGAATGAACTAAGGCCAAAATCTCGATAGAAACCCTTCCAAGGGGGCTAAAAGAGAAGTCAATTCTTCCCCATTAAATTCTTGAAACTATCAATTTTCCCCCATTAAATTCTTGACACTATCAATTTTCCCCCGTTTCCCGGGAAAAATCATTTTCTTGATGGTTGGGAATTTAAGTAAATCCTTAATTATTCTTTGGGTTAAGAAAATATTAATTTAATTAAATGTGAAAACGATAGAAAAACAGAAAACCAGGACCAGATTTCCGAACACGTCATGGTACCCCCCCCGTTTCATTCCCTCCTCTGCCAGAGCTCTCAGGCACTCCGAACCCCAATTCAGTCATTTCATGGAGGTCGCCAAAAGGGTAGTTTAGTCAAAATACAGTGTTTTGAGAGAGCTGGGCAGAGAAAGAATGGCTTGTAGTGTTGGCAATGGCTTTCTCCATCTTAGCCTGGCAGCCAAACAAAACATTCTCTTTCTCTCTCTCTCTCTCTCTCGGCAGTTAAGCCGCTCCATCTCTAACCACCTACTCTGTATTTCCTTTTTCAAATAGTAAAGAAAGCAAGTACTGTCTTCTCTCATTTATTATTCACTCGTTAACTTTCGTTGATTCATTCATTCATTTCTTCTTGGATTCATTCATCTGATATTTACTCGCGCTGCCACTGCATGTATTCATTTCTCTCTCTCTTCTACTTCCACTGAAGTTTCATAGAGAGAAGAGAAGAAGACAGCAAAACGATGCCCTTGCTGAGATTTCCGGTCAGAAACGAGTACGCCCTGGGCCAGCCGGAGCTGTACAAAGAGGCTAACAAGGAAGATCCAAAAGCCGTGCTTGATGGCGTCGCTGTTGCTGGTCTCGTTGGGATCTTGCGCCAATTAGGCGATCTTGCTGAGTATGTTGTGTCGTTTTGCTTCCTTTGTTAATTTGTTTGTGTATTTTTACTTCCCTTACTGTTTAATTTCATTAGTTTGCTCTCTCTGTGTTGTAAATTGTGAATAATTGATTCAAGGAAGCGTAGAAATTGAGATACAGTATTTAGGAATTAAGATACCGTGGACTTCAGCTTACAACACAAGGAATTACTCTTGCCTTCCTTTATTCTCTGTGTGCTTGTCCAAGTTTTTATAGAGTACTAGTGTTAAATGGCAGTTGGTGATTCTGCAGACAAATATTAATAGAAAATTCTTTAAATATGGGGCAAAGTGTAACTTGTTACGGTTGATTTGAAGATAAAATTTTAAAATAGAAGTTGAAGATTTAATCCATTGCTGATCTGGAGTCTAACAGTGCATTCAAATGTGTTCCTGGGATATACTGATATACTAACTAAACTTAGCTGTAAAATTGGGATTAGTGTTCTTACTTGCTCGGTTCATAGTTATTAGTTGTGGTAATGTGCTGGACGCTGGCATCCTTTGCTTGTTCTCAAGTAAGCTGTGCGAGACTTTGCTCGATTGTATGCTTATCCCCAGAAGTTCAGTTTAGTTCTTGAAGATGAGTGAGGAAAACAAAACAACAAGAAATATAAACCCTAGATGGTAAAAACTTGGAGTTGGATTTGTTTATATTAGGAAGGGAGCATGTGAATGCAGTGGTATGGATTTGGAGCTGTGCATATTTGAATCCTCCTTGAGAATTGTTAGAATTAGCATTACTCAGAAACTTCTGAATTTAGTAGGTTATGTCCTAATGCTTATGTCACTATTTTTAGTTAGTACTGCATGAGTTATGTTCTCAATATATTGGGACTTTTTGGAATATGATTGAGGAAGATATTTAATAAACAGCAATAATGGTTAAATTGCCTTATACTAGTTGACTGTTCACAATATAATCTTGGTTATGGAACCTGCAGTATTTACTGCCAAGGCACTTGAATCTTGGCGAATTTGGGAAACACTTGGACGTTGCAAGGTTGAGGTAAACTTTCTGGTGAGGGTTAACTATGTAATGTGCAAACTTGGTATCTCTAATTTTTCACAAGAGAGGAAATAGAAATTTCATCAGAAGAGTTGTATTGAGTATGAATATTCTTGCCTTGGTGCCACTGAAGAGGAGAACTGAAAGGAAACCTCTGAAGATGTATGACTGAAATGAGTTTACGTCCAAACATGCAAATGTGCAAAGAAGCATGTTCTGTAACTTTGGTGAACTATTAAGTTAAGTTATGCCTGAGTGTATTACGCCGGTGGAGCATTTTGTTTGTAGTGCCAAAGGTAGGTAAGCTCCCTGAATGGGATAAAGGGTCTAAAGATAGAGAGTGCTAGTTTCTGGTATTTCTCATACACAGCTGAAGCTATTCAGCTGCATCACATTTAGAATCTGGCTATATTACATATAGAATCTGATGAAACCAGTCTTATACTGTTACTGCATGAACCATGTGTCAATCATCTTCCTTGGATGGTGGCTTTTGGTTATTCCATATGTATATTTTTGTTGTTCCCTGGTCAAGTGGTGAAGTATAAAATTTGTCTCGGGTATCTTTCAAACAGAGCAAGTTAAAGGTTTCTTGTTGTCCTTTTAGTGTTTTCCATCTGATGACTTTGCATCTCTTTCCACTTGTTTATGTTGTGGAACCAGCCCGATGTTAACATTTGATACAACTTTAGATGGATTGGCAAAATGTGAAAGCATCATTTCTTTTTAACAACGTCCCTGGCTGTTAGGAAAAGCTGAGCTGTTTTCTTTTTTAATTTTTTTTAATATCCAGTTTATCTAGATATTCATCATCCATCAAAATTTTTATAAAATATTATAAATGATGGGACTTTGGTGAAATCATGTAGATTTGCGGCAGAGGTTTTTCATGGCTTACAGGAACAAGTGATGGCTACTGCTTCTAGAAGCCACAAGTTGATGGTTCGTGTGCAATGCATTGAAGCTGCACTCCCTCCCCTTGAGAAGGCTGTACTGGCTCAAACAAGCCACATACATTTTGCCTACACAGCTGGTATGGCTTTTGTACCTGTACCTTTCCTTTATCTTGGTTTTTCTATATGCCTTTCTAGGCATCTTGTATTTTGAATAATCCTTTATTATCTTATGTCATGAGATTTGTTAGAGGATAATTTATTTAGCATAAAACAATATCTCTAGTTCTGTCTTCTCCCACTGCAGAGTTTTGCACAAGCTACATAAGACTTAAATATTTGATGTTTGAGTAGAAAAGGTCAAAAATGATGTTATGCTGTACAAATAGGAGAAAATAGGTGTACTGGCCATTTGATACATGTATCATGTCTCTGTAATTTCCCAAAAGCAAATTTTATAGAATTAACAAAATGTATTGCCAATCCTTGAAATTTCATTGGTATTCACTGCTTACCAGTTCTATGCTTCGGTGCATATTTGTATAAGTTTTTGTTATGAAAATACTGTAAACTTAATTGTTAAACATAAAACCAGTTTAGCTTCTTGTAGGATTATTAAATATTATTGGTTATCACTGTATTGAGTTAGGGCCTTTTGGGATGAATGCTTTACTGTTTTAACTGATGTCTTGATAAATTTTCTCCTTTTTTCAATTTTATATTCATATTAGTGATGAATGTGACTCTATGTTTGGTTTAAAATTAACAAACATTTACGGTTCCTGTGGTTTGATTAGTCTTTCCCCCTGTTTTTTTGTCTAGCTGAGAGAAAAAATGATAAGAAAAGACTTCTTCAGGTTTAAAGGATAAGTGTATCTATGACCTTTTCTGATTTCAAATGTCAACAGAAAATTAAGAACTGGGGAAGTTCCAAATATTTACTTCTTTTAATTGCATCCAGCTTGTTTGATAAAGTCTTATCCAACTTCATACCACCAAAATTTGCTGTTTAAATTGAGAAGGAGAAAGATGTGCGTTTAGTGCTCATTGATAAAGTTGTGTCACTGTGCTGATAGAGAGATTGATTCAATTTTTATTTTTGAATTAATTCTTTGAGTTTTTTTATAACCTGATCATCAATATCTCATATGCTATATTAATCTTAAAATAAGTCCAATCTTTATGGAGAGCAGTTGCCTTGCAGGTTCTGAATGGCATCCTCGCATTCCGAATGAGCAAAATCATTTCGTCTACAATGACTTGCCACGATTTATTATGGATTCCTATGAAGAATGTCGCAATCCTCCGCGTTTGCACTTGCTTGACAAGTATGGTCCATTTTTTATTGTCCTTTGTTCAGATTAATGGCCATTATAGTCAGATAATCTGGTTTAAAATTTGATTTTAGATATTTATTTCTCTGCTTTGCCAATCAGATTTGACGCAGGTGGCCCAGGATCTTGTCTGAAAAGATATTCAGATCCAACTTTCTTTAAAAGAGTATCCGGTAGCTCCAATGAGGCAACTTCTGAGAAAGTCCAAAGAGATAAGAAGGCTCCTAAAAGCAAGGTATCATTTACTAAACAAGGAACTGAGATTGCAACCATATGATGTGCACTTCTCTTGTAGATCTATTAACTTGCCCAATCATATGATGCACTCTCAAATTCACGTTAGTGACTTTATCATATTCCACAAAGGAGCTTCAAAGATACTATAATTGTGGATATATATTCCTCCAAGATTTTCGCAATGAAAATGCTGGGGCATACTTTCTTTTAGAGCATATCCATGTTAATATATCATCAACATTGCTGCTTTTTTGAATTATATCTAAATTGGCAGAAGAAAAGGTCGTCTCAAAGGAACGGAGAAATATCACATGTTGCACCAATATCCAGTCATAGTCATAGTGGCGGGTAATTAATCTCTATGTATATATATTGTCAGCTCCAACCCTTGCCAGATTCCCTTTGATGAAATTGAAATGTGTATGATGTCTGTGATTTCATGTAATGCAGAATGCATCTGACTTCTCTGACTGTTAATGGTCGAGCTTCTTCTCAAGCTGCCTCGACAGTAGACATGACACTGAAATCTGACTTGGGTGATCATTCAAGTTCTTTTGGCTCAAGAACCGGGTCAGGTTATATAGAACGTGTATTCAATATTGGTTCCTCCTTGCAACCTGGAGAACAGGGGTCTAAGGAATCCTATTCTAGGCTGATGCAGGATATTGATACCCTAGATTCAGTTTTTTCTGATGAACCAACTCAGATGGTAGATAATAATTTCCCATGCAGTTCACCACCAGAAGAAATTGCCCCTAGTTCATCTTATGTTACCTGGGATGAAAAGGCAGAAATAGTGGAGCCTAAGATTCAACAATATGATGGAAGTGAGTCTCCAGAGGCACTTTCTGCAAAGTCTGACATAGATATACCTGACAGAGGACCTGTCAACCTTAGAACTGTTGATCAAATGGATATCTTGCTGGACAGAGAGGCTCCAGAGGTTCTTTCAGCAAATTTTGACATAGATACGCCTGACAGAGGAACTGCCATTCCTAGAAATGTTGATCAAATGGATATCTTGCTGGATATAGAAGCTCCAGAGGTTCTTTCAGCGAATTTTGACATAGATACACCTGACAGAGAAACTGCCATTCCTAGAAATATTGATCAAATGGATATCTTGCTTTCTGACAACGATACTCCAAAATCTATGTCAAGTGGAAAGCAACTTGAAGAAATTGAAAGTGAAACAGACAATTACATGGATGCCCTTAACACTATTGAATCAGAATCTGAAAATGATCTTGATTGCCAAACAAAACAGCAAGTGGAGCAATATTCACACACTGTTAACAATGGCAGAATAGAAGAGGGAATCGAGGAGCCTGTGGCACATAGTTCAGACCAATGTCCATGTAGTACTGAGTCTCATGCTGTATCCAGTATCTCTTCCAGTAATGTAATGTCCTGTAGTTTACCTGATTCAGTTTCCTCGGGGAGTATTGTCCGTGAACAAATACCTCAAATTTGTATAAAATCTTCTGACTCAGACCATTCACCAGGCACCAATACCTTCGCAAGTGCCGATATTCTTGATGGGTCAAAGGTAGAGCCCGTCATCAGTGATGGTCTGAACCTAGAGCCTGTTATCAGTGACCCACCATCTTCTGTGTCCAGAATTTCTGATTTACATGATCAATCAGGTGTTAGGATCATAAGCGGTTTTTGTGAATCTCAACAATCTCATGCTGAAGTTTCCAGCGTTCAATCAGTTAAATTCTGGACAAATGGTGGCCTTTTAGGACTTGAACCATCAAAACCTCCTGATTTTGCCGTGTCAAAGACCACAGGCCAGGATGACGCGGCCAGAAGTAAATTTGTTCCTCCAAAGACCAATCTTAAGGGTGATGGGCAGAAAGCAAAACTTGATACTTTGGTTGAGAATGCTGAAAGTTCTGAAAATGTTTCAAGTTCTAGTATTGATAAGGTTTCAGTTCCATTAGCTGATTCCAAACTTGAAAAATCTAGTGGTTCTCATAACAGTAACAGATTTAATCATGGTCTTGGAGGTGGTTTGAATGAAACTGCTGTGGCTGCATCTGGAACTGAGCTTCCACCAGATGTTAAAGCCACGTCAACTGAAGCAAATCATGATAATGATGCTAACTCATCTCTAGTGTTTGGACTAGGCCATAGGTTACTTGTAAATGGTTTTCGGAGAAAGTTGTCACTTGTGCATGATGACAAATGTGAGCCAGTTAGCCCTACAGAAATTGGTGTATTTGATTGTGAGCGTGGGCACCGCCATGATGCATATAGGACAATGGCAGAGACGACCTTCATGGAGCGGTTTGGACATGGATCTCCTCTAGGTTCACTCACTTCTTCACCACCACTTGAACATATGAAAATATCTTTCAAACCTGCAGATGGCTTTGAGACTTCCAAACTGAAACTGAAATTTCCTGATGGGAGTCACTGTCCTGAAAGCATTAGAGATATGTTTCCCTCATTTCATTTGGTCCCCGAGCTTGCTATTCCTCTACATGACTATGGTTCCAATTCTGATGATGACACTTTCTGTAGATCATCATATATGTCAGATGATTGTCACAGCCATCACTCTGAATCAAATTCAGAGCAGTGGGAATCATCCCCTGGAGGAAGCAATGACCAGGAGCTATACGATGCTTTATGCCAAATGTCATCAATGGAATCTCTTTCAAGTTCTCCTCGGGTAGGAGGAGCAGGGAAGAATGGCATGCATCCTGACTGTGGACTTCAGAGTATGCACACTGAGAATGGTGCAGAACCTTCTTTGTCTTGTCTTGATCTCCCAAGCTTTGATGCTATGAAGCCTGTACTACTGGAAGAAGCAAAAACTGACTCTGATCCCAAGAATCTCTCAAAATTGCTAAACCCTACAGAACCCACCCCATTGGCACCACCTCTCCCTCCAGTGCAATGGTGGGTCTCGAAACCCTATTTAGATGTTGCTGAAGACAAACAATATGCTGAATCAGATTCTCCCAGGCAGGCACTAGACCAGAAACTTTTGCTGTCTTCCATGTCTCAGCAATCTGAGTCAGCCCCCACTGATCAACGATTGACCAACAAGGATGCTGTTGTGTTTAGACAAGAGACCAAGGTATCATGGAGGCATTATTGATTTTTTCTGATTTCATCTTATATTCAATAGAACATATTGGGAAGTCAGAACTGCCTGCTTATAACTTCTGCAGGAGGATCAGCAGAAGTCGAATGGGAAGGAGGAAGTTAATCAGAAAGCAAATGGCAAAGGGATGGACGAAAAGGAGGATTTTTTACATCAAATAAGAGCAAAAGTGAGTAGACAAGGAATGCTTTTTCACTTTGTTTTTAGAATTGGAAACAGAAAACAGGTTTGAAAATATGACAAACACATCCTTTTTTTTTTTCCCTCATTTCAATGATCTATTTCTTATAAAAGAATAAAAGAGTGAATGAAAAGCAAAAGAAAACAAGAAAAAAGTGGCTCAGCAGTTTAAATATATCATCAAAACAGTACTGTATATACCAATTCTAAAGCAGCAGTATTCACCTGCCAAATTTTGTCATTTGAATTTGGACTAACCACAGAAGAAAGTGAAATAAAATAAAGAGCATAGTTTCACTTCCAATGTTTATTTTGTGAGAGTAAAAGACTAACAGCTTTTCTTCTTCTTCATTTATTCTTATGCTGGCTTGACAATTCGGTGATTATCATCATTGTTTTCATTACTCTCTCTGCTCTTCATGGTAGCCAAATGGTTGTTGCAATTCTCTCTCTCTTCATTTTAATATTTGGTAACCATTAATTTAGGCTGTCTCTGATGATACCAATGAAATCTGATTTCGGATTCCATCAGCCTGTGTCAATGGGCTTGAGTATGTGTATGTTTCTCCTTGATTGGATATGTCATTGTCATGGTAGAATGATTTAGCTGCGATGGAGCACGTAACTTGTTGATTGTTTTGGGTCATGTTTTCAGTCACTACCCCCGAAACAGAAGCCCAGTCTCTTATTGCAATTGGAAAAATGTACTCTTAAAGATATTGGATGTTAATCCATTTAATACATGCTTTATCTTTGTTTTTGATTCCAGTCGTTCAGCCTGAGGCCTACAGTGGCAGCAAGGCCAGCTTTCTCATCAGGTCCCGCTGCAAATAACAAAGTCACGGCAATCTTAGAGAAAGCAAATGCGATCCGCCAGGTTTATACTTGTCCCTGTTTCCCTTGCTTTTTATTTTCCTCTGTTCCCTCCACTTAAATCACGAAAAAGAATTAACATCTAGGTGACCTGCAGGTTGTTGCAAGTGATGATGGTGAGGATGATGATAACTGGAGTGATACCTGATTTTTTTTGGAATGCAACAACGTCGGTACATGAGAAGCAAATCTTCTTCTAGTTTTCAGTCTGTTATGTTGGGCAAGGCTGTTATATAAATGTGCATAATGTCAGTTTCTTTTTGTAATTAACTTGTAGGGCTGTTCCTGTATCTAATTGTTATTGTTTCATTAATTTCTTAAATTGTTAAATTTATGACGCAAGCAATGAGATAACAGAGATTAGATCAAGATGTAATTAACATCTTCCACAGTATTAGGCAATTCCTTGTGCAAATGTCCAAGAATATCTCGAGTAGTGCTCGATGGAATTAGTCTGAACCTTGACACTATGATTTGAAGATGTCCCAGGAAAGGACCATCGGGCACCCTGAAGACGAGTCTTCTGCCCATTAGCTGAATTGTATTACGGATTTCGTGTTTACAAATAAATTGCCAATTAGCTGAGTGTATGCACCCGATGCAGAATATTATGTTTTAATTCTTAGTCGTTAATGTTGTCAAAATAAAAAATGACGCTAGGATTGTTCTGCTAGTTTTCTGGTTCCGGGGTTACTGGTTATGGTGCTGAGAATCCCCGACAGACGGGTTCTCGGTTATGAATTGTTGTATGGAAACGACTTGTCGTCCAGTTCTCTCTTCAAGGCACGACAAGGTTCAAGTCGTTACACAAGAAATTCGTGTTTTTTCGGGGTGGAAAAGGTTAAGCTTCAATTTAGGCGTTGAATTCTATGGATGAACTCACGAGTCAACATTTGTTCTCTCAAAATTTTATGGTTCAGTTATAATTTACCTAGACAAACACGATTCCGTGTGCTTCTAATTCTTCAATGTTTTTCTCCTCTCTCACGGGCTTTCCATGTCCCGATGACAACAATCCCATATGCTAATTGTTTTTGTTTTCTCATTTTGTTGCACGAAATAGTTGTTACTTCACGTCTGTTGCCATGTGGTAAGCCTTTTTCTTTTTCCTTGCAACGCAAAGCAAACAAAAACCCACAGGCAAGTCATAAGTGGACATGGTTTCTGGCATGGCAGCCTCAAACAAAAAATGCAAGCATGCATCTGGAAACAAGTATAGCTTAGCTTCCTTCAATTCAATCATATCTCTACAGCTTAATTATTACTTCCTATTATATATATCTAGGCTGAGGCCGAGGCTGGCATATAAATAAAGAGAAGACTTTTCTTGCTTTCACTTCATTAAAGCAAGCAACATGCCCACTTAATTTATCCCTCGATTTGATTATCTTAATATTTTAACACAAAATATCTCAGGAATCTGATTAGGACACTCGTCAAAAGGCAAAACCCATATCCCTTTCTTCATAATCATGATGATTATGGTATTAATCTAAAATTAAAACTTAATTATAGTCAGATTATAATTCATCACAACTTATCATATCAAATGATCTGATTCAGATTTTATACACACTGCAGTATGCTGTCGCATGCATGCACTCAGAAATTAAATTCAAGTTAGTGTTCCGGTGAGGGCACTCGGCACGGCATATCGAAAGTGTGCATGCAAATTAATTAATTGGTTAATTAATCACCGTGAACTTTATATGTTCTTTAGGTTTCTTAATTGAAAAGAGACTTCCAAAGCAACCTAAAGAAAAAAGTGCTTCGCTTTCCAAGAAAGAAAATGCTTTTATGTCTACTTTATTTAATTGGGAAAAAAGCTATGTTGGAAATGAGGCTACTGTAATTAAAATCAAATGAGAATCCTTTAATAAAGTGATTAAGGGTGTTAATTAATCGAACAAATCCCATACGAATCAACCTATTTTCCACTATATTCACAACTGAAAGCTACCCATCCAACCCAATCAACAATTTGAACTTAGGGAAAGGGAGGAGTAAAGATTATCATGCATCAAATTCATTGAAACCTGGAAAGTTATGACAAATGGCATGCATGAATTTCTAAAAGCACTTGCTATAAAATATTAATTGGAATCGAACTTTAAGACAATTATGTAGCCTTTCGTTTTCTTGTTGGATTGTTGTAAATATTGTGTAATTACAGATTGTGTGGTTAGTTAAAGACACTTGAAGCCTAAATGCAAAAACTAGTGTAAAATTTCCATATTTTACGAGTCAAATATATCTTAAAATACCACAAAACAACCAAGTCTTTATTCTCATCGTGAATGGTTGGTAGGAATAAACATAGCCTTGTTTTGCTTGAATATGGATGGCATCTTAGCACCTGGGTCTTCATGATCACGCTATATCCTTCACTTAATCATTTCAGATGGAGCTCACATATGCATGCAACCCTAGGATCTTTCCTTCTTTATAATGTGAGCAATGAGCTGAGCTTCTCGACACAATACAGTTGAGTATTTGATGTGGCAAAGTAATCCATAGAATTAAACTTATCAAAACGACGAACTTTTCAAAGCAAAACACCCGATCCAAGGCTTTAGCTTTATCACTTTGATAATAATCCTTTATTTATTTATTTGATTTCCGATAAGACAACTTTATCTATTTATGCTCCCACTGTGACACTTTGTACGCGACCTGCCTGTATTTGGCCCCACTGCTTAGACTTTTCTTAACCCATGCATTCTCATGATGAGGCTGTGTTCTATTCTGTTGACGTCCCCGAAAAGCTCTTCCTCAGCTTTTCTACGCCACCTAATTCCTTCCCCTAGGCGGCTATTTCACTTAAATCGCAATTTCCTGCACTTTTTGAGCTTCTCGGTCCTCTATATAAATTCACGCACACGCAAAACATTTATCGTAGAATCATTAGCTGTCTCTTGATCCCTTTTTCTCTCTTTCTGTCTGTCTCTTTTTCTCTCAGTCATGGCGAATGGAGAACAAGGTATCAAGCTCTTTGGAACAACAATTACTTTGCATGGACGGCAAGTAAAAGAAGAACACAAACAAGCTGATGATCAAACAGTTGATAAAAGACCAGACAAGATCATACCATGCCCTAGATGCAAGAGCATGGAGACTAAATTTTGTTACTTCAATAATTACAACGTTAACCAGCCTAGGCATTTCTGCAAGGGCTGTCAGAGATACTGGACTGCAGGTGGTGCCCTTCGGAATGTTCCCGTCGGTGCTGGTCGTCGGAAAACCAAGCCACCAAGTGGCGGGCTCGGTGGGTTCCCGGAGGGTTGCTTGTATGATGGGTCTGCAGGCGATGTACATCAATTTGGATTAGATGCGGTGGTGATGGAGGAGTGGCATATGGCAGCCCACGGAGGTATCCAGCAGGTTTTCCCTGTTAAGCGGCGACGGAGCAACTCAGGTGTTCTACCTTATTGATTTTCACTGAATCGATAGTTCGGCTATATTGAAAGAAAGACGTATTAATTATTATTCACTGGTGGTGTAAATACCGGTTCGTTTTTTATCATCAACGAGTCTTCCAACTGATACTTGTATTATATATTAGTCAACGTCTAGGGATGGTGTTACCTGTTGCAGCGCAACCTCAAGATAAATTATTGCTCGTATCTGGGTGTGTTAAGAGATATCAATATTCTGTCCTCAGATGATCAAGGGTTCACCTGGAAATTAAGTCAACTCCGCCCTTGGGATTAGATGATAAGAGTGAGCAAAAACTCTTGAAACAAAGATGGAACATGAACAAGGTTGCTGCTAATCTAAGATTGAAATTTTATTTTATTTTATACTTATATTCTTATCTGATAACCATCAATCATAAACTAGAATATTTCTCGATAAAAAAATCAGATAAGAAAGTGATGAAAATAAGATTTGATTGAAAAGAGTGAAGCCGTAGCATCCAAGGTTCTTGATTTGCGATTTTGTGGAATGACAGTTCTGATGAACAAGAGCTTTAAAATTCTCAACCAATTGGGTTCTTTAGAGATGTTGAGGGATCTTTTCTGATCGGTGTGAATGACAGAGAAATTAGTTTTCTAT
The DNA here is from genome assembly GCA_032401905.1 of Swietenia macrophylla. Taxonomy (NCBI): domain Eukaryota; kingdom Viridiplantae; phylum Streptophyta; class Magnoliopsida; order Sapindales; family Meliaceae; genus Swietenia; species Swietenia macrophylla. The sequence continues at coordinate 1,668,720 of CP135573.1, forward strand.
AGTTAAGGGAAAATTTTTCTGAATTTGCTGTTCTGGAATTTATATTAAAAGACAAGATGGGCGAGTGACGAGTTATACAGTACATATATTCACCAAATACTTTAGCAATCGTGTTTTCCAAGTTAAGGAGAAGTATAACAGTTTTGAAATACACCTTTAATCAACGAAGCTTCTAGACCCCTTGATTTCTCAATCATCTTGAAAACGTGTTATATTTGTTTGGTCAAAAGTAAAATCTTTTGAGGCTAAGAAAATCGGATATGACATTATATCTCCATGGGCAAATAAGCTATTCTGCACCAAGAGTGATGGGTTAATTGAAAGCCAATTCATTTATGCAATGACTGGAGCAAGAAATTTGAAACAATGCATGTGCACGCACTTTGTCTTAGGAATGCAATCTATATTTTTTAATGAAGAAAAAAGAAAACTTCTGCAGTATCAGATCCTGGTTCATGAGTGGAGTATATTTCATTCTACAGCGAATTAGCAAGAGTAGCTATGAGCTTCATTAGAATAAAATGATGCCCTCAAAAACAGAAGAATATATTTAAGATAACGAGACAATAGGAAACAATGCATGTTCAGTGTGTGCCAGCTGATATATTAAACATCTCTGAAGAAAGAATTGTCAAAAATGTGAATCTTAAAGCAGCCTGCTATGTGGGATTCTTGTAATATGCTTGTATGGGCAGTACACAAAATGTTTTTTTCTCTCTATAATTATCCCAGCAATATGTTTACATTTTTCAGCTGTATATGATGTTCATGTTTTATAAGCAGGATCAGAACAAAAACCAGCAACACAAAAAGTAGAGCTAAGATGCATCATATCAATTAAACAAAAGATAAAAGGGGATGCCATGTGATCACTTCCCGGGGCCTGTCAAACTAATGACTAATTGTCAGATACTGTTTTGGCTACCTAATTTCTACACCGGTGGAAAACCTGTGCTATCAATCTCTCCGGATACCATTCTGTGATGACTACAAGATAAATTTTTGGTGATAGAATCCGGCCTAGCTTTCCTGCTCGCTTGCTTTTGCTTGATCATCGTCATTTTGAGGCCTATGCAAAACAAATCAACGGATTAATTTTGGACCTGAGTAGAAATAAGTAATCATTCTTGGCTAAAACAGAGTGACTGACTGTACATAAGAGGTTTTTGCATGGAATTGCTGTTGCTGAAAAGAGCAGTAAATTGCACATCAACTGAAGAAATAAAGGGGCAATGAAAGATCTTTTGATGCATCAATTGGACAGACAGGAAAGTTTAATATAAAAGATGAAACTTCCACTTTGTTGGATGTTCATGGGTTCTTGGATTCCAATAACAAGGGCTGATCTATAAGTTTGTTGGTATGGGTTGGATTTAGTTCCTTTCGTGTGTGCACATGTTTATGTATGCATATGTTTCATCATGTAAAGTTGACTCCATTTCTCAGTGGCAAAAAGATGATATTCTTTGCTAAAACATATTGTTTTTGAGCTTGAATTGGAATGATATGCAACCTATGATGTTCAATCATCATAGTTGGATTTGGGCGATAATTAATATATCATATCCATCAAAATATTAGCTTGAACAATAATTTTTTTTTTGCATAATCCAGAAATCCCATAACCCACCACAGGGAACTCAAAAGTTTGAAATTGGAGTTACTTGTTAGCCTTACAAAATTCTGAAAGCAAGAAACTCATGGCTTTTGGCCAAACAAGTGATCCTGAGGAATTGAAAAGCAAACCTTATGGGAAAAAACCCCTCAAACGATCACATTAAAGCTGAGCATTAAATATAAAACCTTTGACCCTCAACTACCAAAGGAAAAAGCCCAGCTTTCCTGTGAGATGGTGATTCTCAACAACTATAAGTCAAATCGTGTACCCTAAAATAAGTTGGCCGAAGGACTTCAATTTAATGCCTCTCATACAAAACAAGAAAGAGAATCCAATGCTGAAACACCAAAACATACAAAATAAAAAAAAAAAGAATTAGACTACGCATAACAAGAGCCAAATTGAAGAAGTTGAATCTTCCTTAAAAATAAAGCGACTTTACCTTTTCTTTTCTTCATTTAAAAAAACAATGCACCATAACAAGCAAGATAGAATTTTCAATCAAAATGGTCTACGATATAAAACAATTGAATATAACTATTATAATGTGAACACAAAAAAATTCCAGAGCAAAAGACACTCTCAAAATAATCCCCCATTGAGCTGGAAAAATCCGAAGCAGAGGCAAGTCAAAAGTCACAACGTGAAACCTTGCAGTTATCACCGAAATTATCCTACCAAACAAAAGAAACTTGAAGAAAAATGCAAGGAAAACAAATGGCCAAACCAGAAGCAAGTCAAGAAAAAGAAATAAATACTTATTTCCTGGATAAACCCACTTTCCATCTTCGCATTCCAGATGAATCCTGACTTTATAGAAAGGACGATGCACAACATTACCATCACTGTCCAACTTAACATAATAGTTGGGATCAACTTTCCGCACAATCTTTCCTACAAAACCAACCATCATTAACATAAGCATCAACCTTTTCAGCAACCTCAAGATTTGGGGGTGGCAAAGGCCTGATATCCGATTCTTCAACAGGTTCAGTAAGCAATCTTGTTCTGTCTTCAGAAAACGAGTCTCGTATCGAACTAAGTACTTGGTTCTTCCTATTGCTGCGAGAACTGTTGAAATGTAGTAAGAACTCGCAAACCCATCTGGTTTTTTGCGTACTTCTACAGTTTCATTGTGAGCAAAAGGCATTGTTTTGAGAGAGAGAGAGAAACGCAGGAGTTGTTGGGCTTGAAAGAGAGGTTTAAGTGGAGGAAGAATTCCAGTTATGGGGGACAAGAGTAATTGGCGTTAGAAATTTGAGATCTTTTAGGACTTGTTCAATTCGTTCAGAGAATTTAGATTAGCCGTCTGATCAATGCCATCGTTGATTCAGTAAGAATTCGCTTGGCATGCCTTTTAACTAGTCAAAGTAAAGCTTTATAATGGTAAAATCGCAATTTTTTTAATGCCTGCCTCTAGAATAAGAACAAATAATTGTAACAAATAAACCTGAAAGGAAGGTGAATGGACACAAACATGTTTCATGTCATGGAATAAGACAAACAAACCCATACAATAAATAAATAAATAAGCAAAACTTGACCCCATTTATTCAGTACAGATAAGAGACATAGTTGTGGGTAATTAATTTAAGTTAAAAATGTCGACTTGGAACAATTCCAAGTTCTTTGAGTACTTCAGCGCATTCCGGGAGAGGCTCCTTCTTCATAAATCCAAGAGGATTAGCCTTGCGTGCCTCAGAGGCAAGGCCGTTGTTCATCGTTAGGCTAATTCTGGCAGTTCCTTTCTGGAAAGCATTTTTGTTGATCTCATCACAGTCTGCTCTGCTCGATTTTACCAGCATGGTCTCGCAAACCTCGTCTTCGTGATCTCCTTCGACAGTCAAACTGTATTTTCCGACGTCATTGGTTTCACCGTCGACGACATAGGTTATGTTACCGGCTTCCCGACCTCTGCATACCAAACGGACCTTTGCACCTGCAACAAGATCATCAAACCAAATAATCAAAATGCACCCATTGAAGAATGCAGTAATATGTATAATTCCCTCCAGTTACAGAATTTATACCTGCCATTTTCTCGCTAATTCGTGTCATAAACTGGGTACGGCAGGTGTCACAGTAAACCGTTCCCTCGACTTTAAGGGCAGACTGGCCATAGGCAAAGTCAAGGAAAGACAAGAAGCAAAGAGCAGAGAACAAGACGATGATAGTGTTAGGAGATTTTGCCATTGGCTCTGTTTCTAGTTCCTTTTGCTGGATAGAGATTTATTTCAGATGAAGCTGAAGAGAAAGACTGTTTTATAAGCACTTAATTGGGGTTACATGTTTTGTTTACAAATGGTTAGAACTATTCTTCTGATCCGCTTCTGTCTCTGTCTGTTTCCACCACAAGCGTAGAGTAAGAATAGATCCTTCATCCAAGGGTGCAGTCTCTGTCTAGTACTAAATGTTTTAGTCACCAAGATCACAGTTCGTGAAGTCAGCCCGTTTGATTTGATTATCGATCAAGGTAAAGCTAGGTATGATTATTGATTAGTGGGTAATCAGGGGAATGCAATTATCATGTAAGACTACGTTTTTCCTTTCCAAATTTTAGTTGTTCGCAGGATAAATCCTCCATCACTAGAATTTCATGCTGCTTCCATTGAGGTTCATAAAAGAGCAATATTTAAGGAGAAAATCTTAGATTGAGGTTCGTTAAGACTAATATTTTTAAAGAAAATCTTGAATAAACTAATATTGTCAATATAATTAAAATAATAAAGTCATTTAATTTAAAAATTAATTTATTAATTATAAATAAAAAAATAAAAATAAAATTTTAATTTCTCTAAATAAATCGAATAATAATATATTTTTTAATTCATCGTTAATAAATAAATTTTTTTATTTTACGTATTTACAGCATCAATATCCCATGGATCCCACAACTTTCTTGTATTCTTGTGTTCTATGCTTTGTGCTATTCAACTTAGAATTTTAGGGTTTATTGCACCAAAAACTATGACTTGTAAACAAATGCTTTTTACTGCTCACAGGGCTTAAGAAAACAGAAGTGAGATGACAATTTATGTTGCAAAGATCGTGAACAGTGACTTTATGTTCCATTAGACCCAGACTTTTGTTTCAAGTCATCGATAATTTATTCAATTGGCAGGCAGTCATTGATGTCTTTTAGAGAGATAAAAATTTGTAATTTAAAAGACAAGTTTGATCTGAGCTGAGAATTGAATGAATGCGGCCACTAGCGGCTGCGGGCATTCCAAGCAATCCTTGGTGCCATCGATGGATCTATTTGCTATTTATAATGAGAGGGATTATAGAGCTGCCACCATATGGAGAGAACCCACGTTGCACACACACAAATCATGGCAACGACCTATCTATGGTTGACAGACATATCACAACTGGTTACAAGTAAACAGGAAGGAGGAAAGCAATGAAATAATCCTAATGTGATCATAAAAATACTTCCAAATTGATGAATAGCAGTATATATAAAAGGCTCTGGTATGCAGAAAAAAGGATACATACAGTCAGTTCTATCATCAAATCCACATAATCTTTAATAGCAACAGAACAATAGTACTTGAATATTTTCCTCAAAGTTTAACTAAGAAAAACACCTGGAGGTATGAAGGAAGGGATTGCAACATTCTTGCCAGTCTTGCTAGAGCTCCCAAGCTACTGGCTGGTTCACTGAGGAAAAAGAACTGTAATGTAATTAGTATGATTAGAATAGAGAGAACCCACACAGATTGCAATACTGTTGATTGATAGGAAAACAACCCACCTCTGCTTCTGCTTCTTTAGTCTTCGCCTTCACCACCTTTAGTTGAGATGTCCATCTTCTGGGCTTCATCTCCTAAAGTAACAATCACATAGAAAATGTTAAAAAAATTAAAAAAAGAAAGAAAAGGAAGAAAGAAAGCTGAAAAAAGAAATAAATTGATGCTAAAGGAATGAGAAAATGAAATGGAATTTGGGAGATGGGCTATCAGTTACATGCAGGGACAAATATTGAAAACCAACTACAAAACATAGCCATTCCTGCATTATATCCTCTCATAATTAAATCTAATACAGGAGATGAGACACTAGTTATGAGCAAGGAGAAAAGTTTGGAACTAGTCAATTTCAAAAATACAGCAATTCAAACAACAATTCAGAAAACCACTGGATTGCTCATGAGATGCACCAACCATACCTCAAGGCATCACTAACCCAGTATAACAGAGACTCACCTTTACTATTCATTAATTACCAAACAAAATGCGAAGTTCATGAGGTTCATGAGCACTAGAGTACCCTGAACTTTGGATAATTAATCATTTACAGACATCAAATTTGTATCTGTAATTTTAGAAATGCTAAAGCATAATATTAGATCAAAAGCTTGCTTACAAGTTTCTAAATGTTGATCATACATGATTAGCTATGTGCCAAAATGATGATACATGGGAAAATCAAATAGTTCAACAACATTTGATCTTTCAAATATCAGGATAGCAGGCTTCTGAGGAGAATTCATAGCAAGTACACTAATTTCAATGCAATTAGATGATGTATCTGTCAAGGGGCAAGAGTCTAGGTATATCATTTCTCTTGCAGAAATTAAAAGAGTTACCTCCATCCTCTGGTATGTCAGACGCCCAGAGAGTGAGGTTGTCCCTTAGTAGCTGCATTATCAGTGTGCTGTCTTTGTAAGATTCCTCACTCAAGGCATCCAATTCTGAGATAGCTTCTTCGAAGGCCTGCTTTGCAAGGAGACATGCCCTGGAGTCCAAGTTCCCATGTAAACAGAAACCACAAAGGTCTCCAAATAAATAAAAGAGAAGTCATAGAACTCAGATGGCTCAACAAAGATAATGGTTTGCATACCTTTCAGGAGAGTTCATAATCTCATAATAAAAGACTGAGAAGTTCAAGGCCAAACCAAGTCGGATGGGATGGGTAGGAGACAATTCAGCTTCTGCTGTAGTAGCAGCCGCCTACAAACAAATAGTATCATAGGCGAACAGAGTTCATAAGTAAAGTCTATGAAATAATTATGTTGGCACTAAGATAACCATATTAATGTATACCACAACAAAGTCAATCTTACTGGGCAAGATGAATGACTAGTTGACCAAGACAACTTACAGCACAAGTTTAAGAGGAGAATCAAGCTAGTATATCCTTACAATCAGTGATAAGACTCCAAGTCACACTAGTCTATAATTAAAACTGATCATGGCACTCCAAAGCAATAAATTATCTATAAATACTTCCTACTTTCCCAACCACCCAATTGGCATAGATATACATGATAAGCATCCAAAGAATATCATAAAAGAAAGAAGATTAAGCGTACCACGAAACTGATAATTCATGAAGATGATGAAACATATGTTTACTGTAAGTAAACACATACAACTAAGCAAAGATTATATATCCATAAATCATGTGCAAGGTGATCCACAGATTTATGAGAGCTCAAAGAAAATTGTCCTTCAAAAAAAATGAGGTCAAAGTACATACATGGAAGCTGCCTCAAAAGCAAACATATATAAGCAACTAACAATTATGTGTACCTCATGCCTAAATGTGCCACAAAGATATCTTCATCTGATCAGAGATCAATTTATGATCTGCAGAGTATCCATCTTCTGAAAATCATTACAACAAGCATAGTGCCCTAGTACTGAAAGCTAGCATATATAATAAAACAGTCAAAGATACAGATCATGAAATTCTGGTGATATATGACGATGAATCCTAGCATTTAGTAAACTCAAAATACAACTAAGTTTGAAACCAAACAAAAAGAATGGTCATATATAATAATTGTCATATCTCCTTCACTTTCTCAGTATTCAAACAAACAATAAAGTAAGATATTGCACTCATTTATCTAATCCAATTTTTTCTTTTTATAAGTAAAAACAAATACTAGATGTTTGCATTACCTTAAAAAATTTTTCATTGATCAAGGATTAAAACTTTTGCTCATCATAAAACAAGAACATAAATCAAAATCAAGTGCTCTATCAAACACCAAAACGAACCTGATAAGCTTTCAGTGACAACTCAGCAACCGCTCTCCTCCCATCACCACTCCTAAACTCGGCCAGGTACCTATAATAATCACCCTTCCTGCATACGCCTCATGAAACCAAAAAAAACTCTCAAACATCAAAATCCAATAAAAAGTAATAGCTATTTATGCAAATAACTCTTGCCCGCCAGCAAAAACCACTCACATTTTGTAGTAAAACACGGTGGATTCACTTCCTGAGCACGATGGAATCAAATGCTCATCAATCACACGCATAATGTCAGTGCATATATTCGATAACTCAGTTTCTACCTTCTGCATATACTCTTTAATTCTTTTCACATTTTGATCATTCCCTCTTGCCTCTTCTTTTTGCTCTATTGACGAGAGAATCCTCCATGATGCTCTACGTGCACCAATCACGTTCTTGTACCCCACTGAGAGCAAGTTTCGCTCCTCCACAGTCAGTTCCACATCCAGATTGGCTACTTTTTTCATTGCATCAACCATTTCTGTGAAAAAATTGACAGTGAAACCAAGTTTCAAAAGTCATGACCTTCAACAAGTTTATTGCTTTGATGAAAAAACATGAGGAAACAATATAAAAATCATCACATCTTTCATCCATTAACCCGATCTTAACTAAAGCAAGTACAGTTAAGCCAATTCATTAAACTACAGGAGTACAGTCCGTTTTATTTCCATATTCCATGTTCAAGCACTCTATCAAGAACAATAAAGAGAAGTCAAGTCAAGAAAATGTTAAAGTTCAAACTTTCATTCAAATCGACAATGACAAAACAAATTCTAGCACTATTATTCAACTTAATCAAAGTCAAACATCCAAATACAAGCTATGATCACAGAAAAGAAGCCGCAGCGAGAGAGATTAACCGTCGTAGCGTTCAGCTTGTTCAGCAAGCTTGGCGATGTAAACGTAGTTCGCTCTTTCCTTGGCCATGGCGGCGGATCTCTCAATCTCTCAAACTTCTCTCTCTACAGTTAAAAGCAAGGAGATGCTCTGTGTCTCTTTCTCTCTCTTTCAATGTCTCTGAGCATTTTATTTTGGTAAGGCTAAAGCCAAAAGTGGAGAACGCAGGGACAAGACACGACTGGCCGGCTCATGTTGGAAAAAGATACTCCCACGAGCGACTTGGAATGTGGAGTTCACGTCCATGTGAACAGTAGAAGAAGATTATACGTTAAACGATTGGCTAGTGATGTTCACGAGGTTAATGTGCGAGTGGTATTGGACAAAAATAAGTGATGATGACAAGTCAGCAATTAACGTAATCTCTTTCTACGTACAAGTCCATATGATTTGAGCTGTGTACTGTACTGTAAAAAGATATAAAAACGGATAATAAATTAAACAGCGTAATAACATCAGGATCTCTGAGTATTTATATTTTGTAAAATATGGGACAGTTTTTCCATTTATATCAAAATGGTCCCCGACCCCTCCAGACACAAATCATATAAAATTGGGATCCAAACATCATTAGCCGCCAAATTAACTCATAATCTCAGATTAGTATAGAGAAGTCTAAAGTTAATTGCCCATGGCCGGTCTAAATTTGATTGACAGGAAATGTCTATATAATTTCAAAACAACAAATATACTAGTTGGTGAGCAAGCCAGAAAATGATGAGCAAAAGAATTTTCTTTCTTTCTTTTTTGGCCATTTCATCTGGTCTTCGTTTGTTGTACATCATGTTTCAACTACAATTCTTCTACATAAAGCCATGACTACAAGCTAGAAGCAATGTATGATGATGATGATGAGGAGGAGGAGGAGGAGGAGGAGGAGGAGGAGGATTCCTGTTGCTTTAGGCTGTCTGCAACATGAGCAACGACGCCAGCACCAGCACTGTGGAACCATTCATTTTTCACCTACATTACCAGCAAAATACATATCAAACATTGAAACAGAGGAGCTTACAATCTTAAATGGGATTTGAAAAGGAGGGGTTAATACATGTATGTTATTGTGGGCAAAGAAGGACCAGAATGCTGAATGAAAGCTGACATCGACCTTTTTCCACCCTAATTGCTGTAAACCCCGAATCATTTCCTCTGTTGACAAACTGAGATTGTTAACATTCCTCAAACACAGTACTTTAATTGAATAATTACCACTCAAGTCATCTTCTGTTGCTGTAAATAATTATTAATTACCTTCCATGATTCCATAATATTCTGCTGTATTTTGTGAGCTGGGTTCATTTTGTGCAGCTTCCTTGGCTTTGACTGCTTCTGAAGTGAAATTGGGGCCGCCAGACGAAACTGGGGGACAATACTCCACTTCTACAACATGCTTGTAACCATCCAAAGATTGAAGAGGAGGCTGTCCATTAACCATTCAATGTCAAAGTGGAATAATTCAATGTCAAAGTGGCGCATGAAAAGTAAAATACATTCTTGATTTCATATTTATGTTCCTGTCTTACCATTTGATTCATAGTTGTAAAATTTTTTGCAGCTCTCTGCGAGAGAACTCTTGAGCTGGATATTTTGAAGTGTGCTTCTCAATAAACGATACAGTTTGAAAGGGTCTAAAGCACAAAATATCTTTCTTTCAAGGGATTAATTATTGCAACTGCCAGTGAAGATGCCTGGAAACTAGACTAAAAACTTAAATTTGTTTACAAACATAATATGCTATTAGACATGCACACAACCATGCATGTATGCCAGATACACACAGGATAAAACAACAAATATTGGACCATAATCAAAATCAACTCTAATCTGTAATTATTTAATACTTGGTCAAAGAAGATGGATGGATTAGCATATGGTGCATTTGAAGAAGAGAAAGCGATGAATCAGCATATGGTGCATTTGAAGAAGAGAAAATCATTAACTCACCTTCACCAGCTCTGTCTCCCTCCTTATAGAGGATGTGCGCCAACCAACCATATCTTTGTTCTGTGAAGGAAATTGATTTGATGGAAAAAGAGATGACTAGTAATGAAAAGGGTAAGAGAGCTAACAGTAAATGGATTTAAGAAACATAATATTAATAAATAATATGTCATAGGATACGATCATAAGACACGTTTGCATAAAGAATGCGACATCTAAATGCACCCAGAGCAGATCTATAAGATGGAACATATTAAAACCATTAGATTACTTAGCCAGAGAGGATATTCATTCCAATCACTATAAATGCTTTGTTTACTTACAAGAACTTTCCGTCTTCACAATCAGTTGCCATTCTCAAAAGCAGAGGTGGTTTGTCAGGTTTTCCGTCTGTGAGAAACAGTTGACTACCAGTCTGGCCAACAAGAATTGGAGCCAGTGGCAGAGCAAGTTTCTCTAGAAAGGGGACTCCAAAAAGAAATGGAAGCTGAATAAAAAAAAATCATGAGAGATATCATAAATGCACCACGTGAAAGTCAGATTTTACTAGTCACCAATAACCATATAATGTAAATATGAAAAACTCAATGAGATTCAAGAAGCATGAATTAAGGAACAAAACACATACCAGAAGATGATTCAATGTCTACAATCAACAAAATAATAATTAAGCCACACTGATGATAGTTCCAGCATCATGCTAGTCGATTTTTTTTCCCAGCTTTAACAAATGAAAAAGAATTAAGAGGATACAAACACTAGAAGAAAGAAACCACATCCAACCAAAAGACTATCAGATTTATCTGTCACATGCACTGGTAACGGGCCCAATATCAATAGTACAAGAGGCAACTATTAAGCTCACAAAATTAGTTGTGATTGTTATCTGCAGAAGATCAGTTCCATTTCTCACTGTAAAACCATATCTACTATTCAATCAATATGAATGAAGGATTTTGAAATCTGCTGTTAGAATGTCTACAAGCATGATAGCTAGATAGCACATCTAGTAAACTTGAAATCAGATCACCAGACAAAAGCAAAAGAAAAAATCGTAACACCGACCCTAAAATGGAACCTCCCATTTGTTTGAAACACTAGTGGCCTTCATCATTCTATTGCTTTATGCACAGAGCATGATAGCTAGACAAGACATCTAGTAAACTTGATACTGATCACCTGACAAAAAATAAAAATTCTTAAAAGAGACTATAGAGCGGCATGTCCCATTGCTTCAAACACTTTTTGACTCTCATCATTTTTGCTTGATGTGGAGACTTCATAGCCATCAGAGTTCTCAAATAGACCACAAGTGCCATCTATATGGAAGAGCACATAACTACTTCCGTGCTTGACAATATTAAAAAAAGGGGTCTAATATTAAATAAAGTGGTACAGTATGACTTTTTTTTATGCCAATAGGACTGATTGCTTGATGGATATTAAGTTGAGAACAAGGTGAAGCTTCCATAATTTCAATCAATTAAGGAGGAAGAATGCAAAACTTAAGATGAAATCAAATCATCCTGTCAATGTCAGAGAACTCATTTATTTATGTAGTATTTCAAAAAGTCAATCCAGTTCAAGACAATTTGAATTCCGATATTTCCTAAACATCACTTGTAGCTTAAAACCTGCTTTTAAGACAAATCATTAGCTTTTAAGCAAGTAGCAACCAATAACGACATATAGATTTAAGTTCTGACATATATAAAATTAGCACATAGACATTATTCTGGGTGAGTGAATATAATAGCATTCAAATAGTGTATAATAATTACACAGCAGTATAAAACAAGCACAATAACCAATACCATCCAGAACAAACCTGATTTTTCCCTCTCACCCCAAGATGAGGAGTTGCCAAGGTTATAAAATTGACTGGCTCCAGTCCAGCAATTGTACCTCGTCTTGAAGAGCACACTGTTTGTGAATTCACCCTCATAGAATCAGCAAGACCTCCAGGTTCACCACTGTCTAAGGCACTTGGTGAGTAAAGAACAGCAACCGCAGATCTTGCAAACAACCCTCCAAGAGAATGGGCCAAGAAGGATATCCTTTTGAGGCCATCTGTATTTTTCACTATTTCCATAACCTGTTGAACAAGAAAAAGGAAGACCATCAATTATGTTACACACTTAAGTCATCCCCAAGAAAGCCGCAAGCCCAGAAATAAAAATGGAAAATGAATGAGCATACAAATCAAGACTCACTTCGTCTGCCAATCGCTTTCCAGCCCCATCAACCCCAGAAAAGGTTTTAGTGTAGGTGTTAGATGAACTTGCTGCATGTATCAAACATATGAAAACTTTAAAATCACAGTCGACAAAAAAGAAACTAGAAGTGTAAATAAACAACCTTGCTACTATCATTGTTCCTAGCGCCTTTCCCTTTCTATCTTGTGTCATCAGAGTATATGACCTCTTCATGGTTCATAAAGATCAATTCTCTCGGTCATACCAGATATTGGATTATTTAGAATAACTCCACCTCTTTCTTTCTAGCCATACCATCCTTCACCTAAGCAATCAAATAAATATAAAGTACCTCTAAGCAGGACCATTATTTCTCTTCGTAATTGCCAAGATATATCAATCAGTTGCCCCCAATTTTCCCATGAACATGGGATATTCCAAATTACCACAAGCATTCCCATGCTACGTGGACAAAAGAATTTAAGCAAGGAAACTAGTTTGCTGTGTGGAAACAGGGAATGCTAAAAATAAAGAATATTAACATACCATATATTAAGAAGTTTCTTCCAAGACATCTTTTTAACTCAGCTTCTACATATGTCCAGTCACTTGGGCTGCATTTTGGAGAGAGGAATCAAATAGAATAAGAGCTAAAGAATAATAACAAAGAAAAATCACTCCTTTCATATTGTTGAAATTTTGGGTCCAAAGGGAGAGACTGAGTTATGCAACTACACTATCAGTTAACTTCATCAATGCAAGGAACTCATACTATGAAGTGATATATTCTACAACAACAATGAGCATATGCAAGAAGGAGCTTGCTTCCTTGCGTATTTAATCAAATGGTTTACAGCTATATTATATGAAAGATACAAAGGCCAATACTCTATAATCACCACAAACTAATAATAAATAATTAATAATACACTAGACAACTAGATAAGAAATTGCAAACCTAAAACTATATGAATGCATAATACTTAACAGCAATCTAGATGCTACATTAACCTTGTTAAGGGCACTCAAAATCACAAGCCAAAGATGATATAAGTGCATAATACACAGCTGAGTCCAGTTGGCACAATTTCTAGAATGAGCTTAGTGAGAATTGTTTCTTTCATGGCCAATACTAACAACACATACATTTAAACAAGCAACTATTTATTTCAATACTCTCTTCCATATTTAAGTTTTTAAATCCTTATCTGGACACTTACTACTCTGTGAATGGAATTTGATCAACATATACCTTGCAAAGATGCCATGAACAAGAACAAGAAGATGATCAGGCTCATTTTTCCCATTCACAATTCCCCTGGATGATGCAAGATTTTCCTGAGTGGTAGTACTCATGGCTTCAGCTTTTAGATCTTGATATTTCCAATTATTGATTCCTGCCCAAGTTCATCTAACATATTCAAAAACAAAGGGAAAAAATGATCAAAGGTATAACAGGCATATCTACTAGCTATATGTATCACAAAGCAATAACCCCTCTGTCAGAAAGAATTTCTTACATTCCATTTTTATCCATAATGTGTGCCCATTATCAATGAGTCAAGGCATTAATTTTCTTTAAGTTTCTGCTTTATCCGCTACCTTTCGTTTTCAAGAATAAATTTCTTCTCTTTTTTATTTTTCATTTTTCACAAATGACAAGTATAACCTCCAATTTATTTTTCTGAATATTCCTTGTAACTTTTTCCTCCACATGTGAACAAGGATTATTTGGAAATCAGTATCACAGATGACATGGCCACACAGCAGAAGTTTTTCTTCAAAAATTAACCTTCTTCAAAGGAAACACTATTCATAGGACAGAGGACATATGATAGGCACACACTAAGACAGATAATGCCAAGTGATGTCAAAAACCGTTTTTGGACAACCAAATAATTGAGTCAGCACACAACTCTCAGGTTACAACAACAAACATCAATGACAGCATGACAGCCTACCAAGGTCAAGAGAACACTGAAAGCCTTAATTTTAACATTCAAAATCAAAATCAGACATTAAAATTCAAAATCAGCAGCAGTTACATGGCATAAAACCAACTATGTAGCCCAGCAAGAAAATGTGGTCAAGAGTCTAACAAGAGTGACAATTTCAAACAAAGAAGTATAACAACATCCAAGCATCAAGTGCCAACAAAAGTATCATCCAATTTCCCATTAAAGACAGAAAGTGCACATATTAACTACCATTCCACACACCTAGCCGGCAAGGCCATAACTTTGGCTCACTTCTTTTCAACTCAATCAAAAATTTCCCATTTAGCTGGAATGCATGGCATCCCAATCATTTCTAATTAGTCAAAGCTCCATGAACATGTATTCCTTGGTCCCACAAAAGAGAATCTCACCAGTAGACTTTGTGCACGGCATGGCATCTACAATTTTACATTAAGGGGAGAAAGTGTTCTTGTTCTCCTCAATTGTATATTACATGACACATCAAATGCATGAAAAAACACTAAGTTAAAATTCATTCACCACTCATAGATGTAACCGTTTTCACAGGTTAAGCCATATAACCGTTTTCACAGGTTAAGCCATTCAGAAATTGCTTCCATCGTACCGCCTTTTATAAACATTACAGAAAAGTGAAAAAGAAAAATCCACTGACTTTCTTCCATCTCCATAATTTTGTAAAATTACAATTGAGATGCATACAACCCATCTTCACCAACGCAACCATACATTTAATATTTTCAATAGAAAATCTTTAACAGAAAAACACAGAATTCCAGTTTTTGATTTGAATTCTACCAAATTAAGCCAACAAAAACGTTCAGCAGGTTAACAAACAAATTAGGCAGTACAAAAGTAAAGCACACGAACCAAAAAAAAAAAAAAAAAGGAAGAGATGAATTACCGGAAGAGAAATTCATGTTCGAAGAAGAAGAACAAGAACAAGAACAAGAGCACGGAAACGACCACGTAGAAGAGCCTAGTCCATGAGCTCCATTTCTGTTAGTATTACTACTAAGTCTCAGAGAATAATCGCAATAAGCATGAATCAGAGAAGCCGTTGCCATATATATACACACAGTAAGAACGAGAAATTGAGGAACAAATACAGAAATCCAAAAATCTCGGTTTCTAATGCCTATTCAGTCAGCATCACCACCATAACTTAGTTTTGTTTTTTCGATAATCAATCATCATTCAAAGTTCAGAACAGAAAGCAGCTCATCCCCCTGCCCATTTCGTAATCTTATTCCCTTCTTGCATTCCTTATTATAGTTCTCTTTATTTATTTTCTCTCTTGATAAAGAACAAAATACAGGACACCTCATCCCTCCATTTCTGTGAACGGATAGATATTAGACACACAAAAATGTGGTGGTGAACAACGGGACAAATATAACAACGACGATGGTGTGTCCGTGAGAAAAGAAGTTGGATCGGTCGCCCACGTGGAGGATATCGCCGACCAATAGGATTTGGCTTCTTGTCAAATCAAGGCGGGTGTTTTCGGTCATTTTGTTGGGTTGGCCAATCACAGAGCTGGGAAGCTTGATGTTGTGGGCCCACTGGTAACCGGTCAACGTTGAAAATGGCGCGGCGGTCAGTGTTTAAGGCTGTTCATCGAACATAAGGGGATGCATCCTTTCGCGTAAATTACGGTTTGACCACTAAGCCGCCATTTTTCTTCAGAAGAGGAGAAGCTGAGCAAATCTCATCTTCTTTTCTCTTCTGTCTACAGCTCACACAGAACAGAAACGGATGTACTTATGCAGATTGTCCCATGTTTCAGTAGGCGACATACAGAAAAGACGACCAATCAAAATTGAGATAACAGATGCAGTTCAAATAAAACAAAAGCGTACATACTTTGGCAAACTGGCTCCGTGATCTTCAGGCTTCCTCATTCTGCGTATTAAATTTGTATGATGGTCTGCATGTCAGTGAATAAATTGATCGAGAAAAATGATATTGACAATTGATGGGCTAGATTTTAACGTAGAAATTCGTCGACAAATCGCCATGAGTAAACCTAAAGTCCGTGGAGAAGCGACATTTTTTTGATGACTTTTCTTTTGTCAGTATTTGCTGCTAGTGGTGCCTGATTCACGGGAGGAAAATAATCTGCCAAAAGAGAAACTGAATTCGACATTGTTTATATGAGGAACAAAGGGACGGTTTAGGTGTTGGGGAGTTATACAATGATTTTCGCATAAGTTTCTCCATCAAATTTGTCTTACGCGTGTTGTTACTCAGTATAAATTGGCCCCTCACTTCAAAGCATCTCGTATCAAATTCATGCAAAACAAGAAGAAACTAGGACTGACCATGGCAGAGAGGGAAGGAGGAATTGTCAAGAGCGGCCATGAGGAGGGCATAAAAATGGCAGCTGATCTTCTCGAAGAGTTTGGACTGCCGGCAGGACTTCTCCCTCTTGCAGATGTGATTGAAGTTGGTTTCGTTAAGAATACTGGTCACATGTGGATCCTGCAGAAGAAGAAGGTGGAACACAATTTCAAGATGATCAGCAAACTTGTGAGCTACGATACTCAAATAACCGGTTACGTCGAAAAGAAAAGAATTAAGAAGCTTAAGGGAGTGAAGGCTAAAGAAATTATGCTCTGGCCTCCAGTTAGTGAGATCATTGTTGATGATCCACCCACCGGAAAAATTCATTTCAAGAGCCTTGCCGGCATCACCAAGACTTTCCCAGTTGAGGCATTTGCTGCCGGCCAGTAATACACACTCTTTGATAGTCAAGATGCCAGAAATAGTGCACATGCTTTTCATTGACAGCTTAGATAGCTGTTAGGCCATCATTTTCTCGCTTTATACATTTCCATTTCTATTTTACAATTATCGTCGATCCTTTCTCTTGCCAGTGTTAATGAATGAAATAAAATTCAGTGATGCATGCAAATCAACCATTTAAATTGTGTTTGACCGATCCTGTTCACTTCACATGCAACAATCAAATGATTAGAGAAGACTGCAGTTCTCTAAACAACCAGGTTCCTACAATGACGAAAAAATGGACTAACAAATAATGAGAATGGAGCAGTAGCAGAGACACAATTTGTTCTTAAACTTAAAGCTATTACGTTTCAATATAACACTTGTCCGTACATTCATACAGAAATATCTATGCATATTTCCGTGCTCCTATTTTTAGCCAGTAGGCATTTATGTAAATTGCCCGCTCAATATGCACAGTAAATCAATTGCATCAGACATTAATGGCGTAACAAATAAGTAATCAGTGATTGTATTAATGTTGTGAAGATTTACATTAAGGTTTATATTGATATTCTCGTGGCTGCAAGAGTTTACAACAGTATTTTGTTCTTAAGTCTCTTCAGCAAAGTTACCACAGCATGAGACAGTGTATTCTGATGCTTCCTTGTCAGAAGGAAAAAAAATTCTGCTCTACAAGCTGAAAACTCTCACGACACCAGAATTTAACACATGCAAGGTCTTGTAATATCATGTCTCAATTTCCTCCTCTTTCACTTGATTCAGCAATAGGGTCTCGGTGATAAAATCTTCCCAATCAAGGTCCCCAACACTTCTTTTGCTTTCTTCTCTTTCCATGTACAGCAAACATTGTCAGTATCACCTAAATCAGCTGTTGAAGAATGCATAATTTTGTTAATTTGCGCCTTCGCAGAATATTTCTTTGCTGTCCTCCTCTTATTAACCATGTTACTCTTCACAAAAGCTGGAGGCATGGTATCAAGTCCTACATCTTTCTCCAATATTTTTTCAAGCATAAGTCTCTTGCTAAACTCTTGATTTTTCCATTCCACCATTCCCTACACTCACTTAGATAAAACCCTCTCCTTAGCATCCTCCCACGAACCTCTCCACTCTCTTACGACAACCTCCCACTATCAACCACATTTGAAAATTTAGTATAGATTATTCTCAAGCATTCATAGGTCTATATTATTTCTTAATAAAATAAAACAAAGGGAAGCAAGTAAAATAAGCGCTTAACAGGCTAGATTTATTAATATTTAACCAACTATTACGGCATATTTCTATCAAAGCTCATAAGGAAAACCATGAGCTATTCGTTCTACTTGAAAGTAATGCAAGAAAAATGGATTCACTCATATAAAACACTTGTCTAATCGGCTTTTGTGCAGCTGAAAAGCAGGAGTCACCCAGGCTCCACAGCTGCACTGTAAACCAGCCCAGTTGAAAGAACCTAACCGTGCCTTGCAGCCCATGCACTGAAGTTTTTCTTCCACAAAACCTTCTTGTACTGAAAAGTTAAAAATCAAAAGCAACCTAGTAAGCTAACAATGCATCTATATATGAATGCAAACAAAAAAATTGACAGTAAAGAGTTCACAATTACCAGATTCCATCCACTTCATGGACTCCACGAATATGGAGGAGCATTCTTCTGGTTCCTTTTCCATGTTGCTTCTCTTTTTCCATTTAAAGCATTGTTCTCCCTTTCCTCGCTCATGCGGAACTATGTTCTCCTCTGAGGCAACAATTCTCCGGCATTTTTTACAGCGATATATGACTTGCGGTTTTGGGACATGTTCTTCCGAAACAGAGTTACTGGCTGCATCAGTTTGCATCTGCTCACCAGATAATTTCAACAACCTATTCGTGGCCAATAAAAACCAAAAGCAGAGAGACATTAAAAAAATTGATGAATTTATTGAGGAAAAAAGTGATAATAAGAAAAACCACTGATTCTCGTAGCTTCCCTTCACCAGGACAACAGACAAAGAGACAGGATTATTAAAAGGAAGGGAAGTGAAGAAAGTAAACAAAAATGTAGAATAAAAATCAATCAGACAATAATTCACTGCTTGAATGTAGCAAGACCAGTTCCCTGATTCTTGCTGGTTTATGGAACTGACCTTCGTAAATTGAGTATTCACAATCCTATCTAATATAACAGTAAAGGTTGGCAAGAAATAGAAACACCAAGTCAGCCGATCAAAAAAAAAGGCAAAAATACGCAATACACCAAGTAATTCTTAACAAGTCAAAGTAAAAGCAAAAACATCCAACAAAAAAATGTATTTAAAAGAAGAGTGAGAGGTAGAGAACTAGACATAAATAAAACTTGAGACAACTATTATCTATTGTTTAAGGAGAAATGGAAAAGACAATAGTAGTTTTATTTAAAATACATAGTTTTAAAAGAGTAGCATCTCTGTAACATTTTGAACCATTGAAGTAAGTCTACACTGGTGTTTAACTTTAATATTCCAACTTCCAAAGTAGGCGACACATCCCCTCTAGTCCCATTCTTAGCATTTTTACACTGACAGAAAAGTGAATGGCAAAAAAATTCTGCCAATAAATAAGGGACCACGGTATAAAGAGAAATCCCACAAGGATAAATTCCCAATCGACATCATGACCTATGCCAAAACAACTCCTCACAACCGTCCCCTTCTTACATCCATTGTACCTTTTATCACCTCAACCCACTTTTGGAACACATAACTTTAAAACACCTCCATATGATTTCCTCCATTATTCTTTCCCACAGACTATTACAAACCAAGAGAAATGCCTTCATCTGTTATCATCTTGAAGCCACCTCCAGCTCCCAGTAATGAATCACCTCTACCATTTTTTTTTTTTTTTTTTTTTGCACAATCATCCATCTTTCACATATTAGTTACAAGTAATATTAAATCTAAGAAGAAAATTCAGGTGTCCTAAAGAAGACTAAAACAGAGCATAGCATACATTCCCACATCAACAAACAAGTGCAGCTTCCTAAGCTTTCATAGACGAGCAGATAAATTGACAGAACGACGCTGACCCTCGTCAAAAGTCATACCACTGGAAATACATGTCCACAGATTGGTGAAACCCAAGGCCTAAAGAAACACAAACCACCCAACAGCAAGAAATAAACTAGGTAACATTTGTCCCCAAAATTTATTAGGAAATCCAAAAACCAAACACAATTCAAGAAATGATAAACCACCAAAATGACTCAAACGACACAAAATCATACACAAAGTTCTAAATTAATCAGTCGGACGACGACGTTCTCCGAAGTGCGTTATAGAATAAAAGTTCAGCTAATCTCAGATTAAACCAAATTAACCAGTCCGACAAAAACGTGCTTTGTGAAGACAGAAAGATAAAAGGAGGGACGTAGGTACCTTGCCCGGAGCTCTTTCAAGTTTCAGCTGGAATACACACTGTTACCGTGCGTCGTCACTCCCATCTAAAAATCTTGTGCGAGAAACGGAAGTTCCGTTTATTTGGCTGCTAAACGACGCCGCTCGATTTAAGGAACTCGTTACGGCGTCGTTGCATCATGAAAAAAAATACTGATGTTTAGGTCAGCTTGCATCACTCTGGTCCAGCCCGACACATAGACCCACTTAATTAGCAACCGAGCGGGCTTGGGCAGACTGAGCCCACTTTAAACGACGGACCCAAGGCTGTCGTCTAAAATAAGACAATTCTACCGTCTCACCATTAATAATACAATACAAATAAATAAAAATAATATAAATTGATAAAAAAAAAAATACACTTAAATTATTTTACTCATTTATTTATTTATTTCTTTTTCTCTGCTTCCTAATTCAATGATTTCGGCTCTCATTGCCATTGATGTGATAGAAATGTGCAATCTAAGCATGTCATTACAGCCTGATTCGAATCTTGCTTTCAGACCCAAGACTCTCTTTGTGGCATGATTCGAACCACTGCTTTCAGCCAAGACGGGAACAAGTCGTGCCAAATAACAGTACAAAACAATCAGACAGCCCTGGGTAGTCAAATGAAGCAGTCATACTCCAAGTCCAGTGAGAATACATAACGTAATGAAGTTTGCTTTTCCTACCCTCGATGGGATCATCATCCATGAGCTAATTTGTGGATTAGAAATGCAGGACTAGCACTGGCTTGCACTCTTAGAATTCCTGGACGACGGATCCCTGATAGAGACGCGACGGGCTCTTCCAAGTTTGCTGAGCAATGGAATGGAACTCCGTATAGTCCAAGATAATGAAGGAATCTTGCCATAACGGTATCTGCTGCATGATTTTGATATTTGGGATAACAAGTCATAGAACTTGTATTGTATGAACAATGAAATGGCGCTGAAGCTTGTTAGTTGTCTCGTAATTACTCTATGAGAGCGAAATCAAGTTCATAATATCAAATACCTTCTCAATGATCTTACATGAAAGAATCTGAGCATTCAAAGACTTCGTCTAGAAGAAAAGAAAATAACATGAAATTATACAGAAATGCATGGCATCTTTGCATAATTACTTTAAAAATTCGCTTAAAATTTCTTAAAACTCAGAATTACCTTACTTTTTACGACGGACAAGGCCAGAAAAACTACAGTTTCCAAGTGAGATGGGGCTATTGATGGTGAATAACATCAACGATAATTAACCTCCACAAGATCTTTATGTTAAATTCCGTCTGCTCATTGGGCAGAGTGTAGTGTTCATACTGTCTGTTTTGAAACAATTAAGGTGATGATTACAGGTTTTATGTTTAAGAAAATACGAGAATCCTGCACCACAAAGTTGCGTGTGTGTGTGTGTATAATCAATCATTGTAACTAAATTTCGGTCGTTGTACAGCTTTCCATCAGAGTTTCTGAAATCATTAATTTTTTAATTAATTTCCGAATTCAAATAATTAGGATTCCAATTGGTGATGGATCAGCCTTCGGAATCTAGCGTCCTGGAGTAGATCAAGGGCCCCGAGTGAATATATTGTCAATCCGAGAATAATTTACAAGAGAATCTTAGTGATTTCTCAACAGTTCCTCCCACAATATAGGCTGACAACAGTAGACGTTTATGTCAGACAAAGAAGAAAAAGGCCCTACAAGTGTTAACTTCATTTGACTGTCAAAGCAGCAAAAATTTTACAGAATTGCGGGTGCCTAATTCAGAACGTCGTCCAAGGCACGTAGAATAGATTGGCAAGTCTTTTCTAGCATTATTAACAGAAAAAAGGGACAGCTTGCAGCTTACATCAATCCTTTTGTCTATAAAAACCGATCACCATTTTTTATTAGTTGTGCCAATTCAGAGATTCCTTCTAAATTTCCATGGCTTTCGCAAAAAAATGCCAATGTTTCTGTTTGGTTTCTCTTCTTATTCTGAATATTTGGGCCATTCATGCTTTGTGCCGTCCTCTGAATGAGGAATTCATGCTTCAGAGGCATGAAGAATGGATGGCTCACCATGGACGTGTCTATAAAGATGCTGTTGAAAAGCAGAAACGCTATAATATTTTCAAAAACAACGTTCAATATATTGAAAACTTTAACAGTAATGGTGTGGACCGTGGATATAAGCTTGCTGTTAACCAATTTGCTGACCTTACTAACGATGAATTTCGCGGTATTTATACTGGTTATCAGAGGAGGCAAACCTCCAAAACCATGTCCTCATCAAAAGATGAAGACGTGTCTTTTGATTATGGAAACTTAACTGCTGTGCCAACCAGCATGGACTGGAGAAAGAAAGGAGCCGTGACTCCTGTCAAAGACCAAGGCCGCTGTGGTATGTAACAAGTTAGAATTGGCTGCGTTCTTGTATGTTTTTTGTTTTCATATTTTGTGCTGTTACTTATTGCTTGTTATTGTTTATGTATAGGGTGTTGCTGGGCATTTTCAGCAGTGGCAGCCATGGAAGGAATAACCCGAATCAAAACAGGTAAGTTAATATCATTGTCAGAGCAAGAACTTCTCGATTGTGATACTCAGGATTCAGGTTGTGCTGGTGGTCTCATGGACACTGCCTTCGAGTTCATAAAAAGCAATGGTGGCCTCACAACTGAAGCTAATTACCCATACGAGGAAATAGAGGGAACTTGCAAAACCACGAAAACAGGAACACGAGCAGCTACAATAACTGGGTACAAAGATGTGCCAGCAAATAACGAGAAGGCATTGTTGCAAGCCGTGGCAAACCAACCAGTTTCTGTTGCGATCGAAGGCAGTGGCTACAGTTTCCAGTTTTACTCAACCGGGGTATTCAGTGGCGATTGTGACACATATTTAAACCATGCTGTTACCGCGATTGGATATGGGATTGATTCTGATGGAACTAAGTATTGGTTGATGAAGAATTCCTGGGGTTCAGGATGGGGCGAGCGTGGATATATGAGGATCCAGAGAGATGTTGCTTCCAGGGAAGGACTTTGTGGCCTTGCCATGGAGCCTTCTTACCCAACCGCATGAAAAAATGAATGAAGGGTAGTGTTATTTTATAATTAAATGTTCATAGGTTCCTGTGGCTAGTATGAATATGTGTCGTAGGTGGTACTGGGTTTAAATTTCTAGGTCTTATGTGTCAATATCATGTACTTTAGAATAAGTTAACCTTTCTTTCTGTTGCCAGGAAAGCAAAGGAGAGAGAGGGGGGGGGGGGGGGGGTGGGGTGGGGAGAGGAATATTTGTACTGTGATTGGATTTGTTATGCCAAGTATTGTAACAACTTGAGTAATAAACTTTCCTTTTAAGTATAGTTAAGTTTTCCGTTCTTTTCTTTTGCTTGGAGTTTATAAGGTTTACTGCACAATCTTGATCTGGTTTAGGGAATCATAATTCCTTGGTTTAAATCTTAGTTGCTATATTCATCTACCACAAGCTCTATACAATATACTTGGTTGTTTCTGTATTTCGTCTCGAATGGCTGCTTTTTCTCCGACAAAAACAGTTGTCTTGTGGTGTTGGGGAAGCTTAAACAAAACAAAAATGTTCCTATATTACTACGTATGTATCAACAGAATTGCTTCGTTTTGTGCTAATTAAACTTTGATCTTACTTGTACTTAGTTGCTTAATTAATTGGAGTTATCCAGGACAAGAAGTTATTCAGAAATATTGGAGTAACGATAACATGATCACTTTCAGGAATTAAACGAGATAAGCTTTCAGGAAAAACACTAAGAAGAACAACAGGAAGGTCTGTCTGTCTGATTAATTAACGCCTACATCAGTTTTCCATGTTTTCAACGCTGATGAAGGCGACTAGCTATGAAAGAGCCAGGTAGAATTATATGAGAATCATTAATCAGCTGAGCTGAGTTCAAGTTTACGTTGGTCTACATCAGCTTCAGCCGCTCAGGCACTCAAAGCACAAAACCTGAAGTGCTACGAATGGTAAGGAAAGTACTTCCATTTGGGTCCAGTGTAAGTGAGCAACACTCGAAGCCATTGTAAGGAACACCAGTTATGGTAGAGCCTATTAATTTTCTGGGTTTTGCTGAGTATATTAGATAATCCTGGAGTCAGTCATACATTGAGCTTATGGATTCTTCTTTCCTGTTGATACCCATAAGATTATTTTATGAGATAAATTAATACAGCAACTAATATGCAGACGCAAGGTCTGAGATCGAGATTGATGACAAACCTGTACATTACAACGCTGTCATGCTAGTCTGATATTGGTTAGCTCCAGGAGACGCTGCCTTCTTGATGTTGCAGGTGCTGTCAAGTAGCCTGTGTGAATAATGTTCAAGGCCTCAACAGCTCGCAGGTGACACCATGCCAAGAAGCAAAGGCAGATTAATGTCACTCGATTTTGCACTTAAATTATTTCACTATGCATGACGACAAATAGAACAAGAATGCAGAGAAGCAATTTAGCGTAATGGGCATTCTTGATTATGACTTAATTACATTCTTAACTGCATAATCATGGGGCCGCAAGTCTAAATCACACCAATATTTCTGCTACATCTGAGGAATAAAGTATCTGTCACAGAGAAGCAGAAACTATTTATTTTCATCTATAAGAATGACTAGCTTTGAAGTGAACTCTCAAGGGAAAACATTGGATGCCTGAAGCAGTCAAGCTCTATTAAACGCCAGAAGCCATAACATATATAGGCATTGTTTATATACAAGACTCTGATTGCGATGATACAATATTTTTACTCCATCTGATAATACAAATTCGAGCAAGAGATTATTGATTTGACAGAAAGTAGAATAGCTTTGCTTGATTTCTTAACATACACAGTAGCCATGGAAGAGTAATGTATGTAGCTCGCATAAAGAGCTAGAGTAGGTGGATTAGAAAATTTGAATGAGAAAAGGCCAATGGGATTCAAACATTCAAAATATGAAGTCATACATTAGTCCCTTTAAAAACTAGAAGAAACAAATTATCAATTGAAAACTACCTTTTTGTCTCCTCATGCTCACAGCACACAGCAAGCGACATGACTCAAGAATATGATAAAACAAGGGATGGGCAAATTCCAATCAATTTCGATTTGATTCAATTCGATCCAATCTGATATAGGGCTCAAATCCAACCGATTTAAATAAATAAATAATTATCGATTAAATAAAATTTAAATTAAAAGATTTAAATTTTATAAATAATTATCGAACATATATTAGACCATAATTAATAAAAGTCTTCGGAGTTCTTTTTCGTTTTAATTTTTATTTAGTATCAAAGGTAATTAAATCTAAAAGTTTAGTGTTCAACAAAATTTTGTAAATATTAAAAATTAAAAATTAAATAATTATTTAAATTTATGTGATAAAACTAAATAATTATTTAGGTTCACGTGATAAAATCTACAAAATCACGGGGCTTACACACGAAGAAAAATATTAAATATAATTATTTGATTTTTAAGTTTAAAATTTTAGGTTAGGTGGTAAATTCTAACTGGAACGAGGCCTTGGTTGACAGGGGTGCTTGTGCCTACTGCTGCCAAAGCTTGTTGAGTAAGGACGTAATCAAATCGGGGTGCCCGTTTCCTTGGTCCCAAACGGGCAGTTGTAGAACAATTATCAACCATGAATGAGGCTCCTCGAGCTTGCATGACGGAGTTCAAAGAATCCACTGCTTCTATCATACTCTTGTTAATGATTTCTGAGCATGAATGCCCCTTCTTCCTCAAGGCCTCAATCTAAAATTTTTACATGCAGAAATTCAAGACAAACAAAAAATGAAAACATAATACCCACAGTGACAGAACCACTGTCCATTCAAAAAGACTGTGGAAGATTGATCCATAAATAATGGCAATTTATTATTTTACGTTGGCCATGGTAAGTGCCACAAAAACCCCATCTGTGAAGCGATGCAGAGGACCCAAGTAAACATCTGGGAAAGCTGCTAGACCCTCCTTTTCCAGTTCAAAAAGTGCCCAGTAAACATCCAACAACAATTGTTCTTGCTAAAATGAGCCAAAATAATGATAAAAAAGTACAAAATGTTCTCTTATGGTTATATCAACTTACATAAAATCGACAACCAGCCAAAACTACACTGCGAATCTCATTCCCAATGGCAACATCCCCATAGCATTAGGACAATATGTCATACAAGGACAATAAGAGGCACTATCTGCAGCCTCAAAATCTTTTTTGCCCTCCTCGGACGGTGAGTTATACTCAGCCAACATCCTCTATCGAAGCACAGACATGCAAACAGATCAAAAATGGAGTCCTGAATAAGTTCATTATACAAAAAAAAAAAAAAAACCTACACAGCGAGTGAGCCCAAATGCCAAACAAACCTTTGTTGAGATGGTCTTTCACATTAGCTACTGAGCTTACCCCGCTCCCCGAAAATGTCACTCCTATATTCCTGCTCCAATGTGGTCGCAAAGGTAAAGGAGAACCTAGGGCAACTGACCGACCCAAGGTAACATCTGTAGCCCTACCATCAGCATCCTGCTTGAAAGACAAGAGAATAAGCACTCAGCATCTTGGCTTGAGCGCAGGTTTAAATGTCAAGCCATTTTGCTATGATGAAATCACATGGAGAAACAGAGAGGGACAAAGAGATAAGCCTGATGGATGGCAAAATTGGAATCAATTTCGGCCCCAGCCCTCTGCGGCAAACAGCAATAACACTAATGTTCTTCGGAAAATCAATCCCCAAGGAATGTAAATGACCCAGACGAAACCCATGGGAAAGGCCAAGATGCTATTTGGTTTCATGTGGGAGAAAATCTTCTCATGATTATCTGCCTGCAACACACAGGAGAGGAAGCAGCCCCAGGGAAAGAAACAAAACAAACAAATAAGTACTGAAAAAATAAAATAAATAAAATCGCCGAGCATCACAAGTGAAAAATGGACAAATCACTCAATATCCAATTAAAAGCGAAATAAACTCAATCTTAACTCTGTTGCTAGAGCCTGCAGCCCCAATATAGAGACATCAAAGGAATACCCTCCTAGTTCAGGCAAGAAAAAACATTACACCATCTACTCCCCAATCCATATAATCTGTTAAGACTTCGTTAGAGTTGAGACATTGATGACATTTGGAAAGTTGGATTGAACACATAAAACACATCAAATTAGAAAATTAAATTAAATGCACAAACTGAAAGCAGATTTTGAATTGATTTATGTAACCAGTATGATTGCTTGGTTCAGATAGTTTTTGCTCTGTACTTATTCTTTAAGTTTCAACACACATTATATTCCAAAGACATGTATGTAAGACTATGAGAAAACATATTTCTTGCAGTGTCATTTCTTAAAGTGATTAGAAAATTGGAATTTTCACACACATTGAAAAGTTTTTTACTAGGTACTCAGCTTATTTGTTTCTTAGAACTTGTGAGGTGGCATTGGGTTAAAGGCTTGAATTCTGTTTTGTTTGGCTAATATATTTGAATACCAATGCATTAGTTATCCTGTAGAACTACCTCAACCACACCCAGGACTGCTAATACAACTATAAAGATCAACTCATTTGCAATCCTATGCATTTGTCAAATTAGTATTCAAAAGATATCATCCATGATTGACATATCTCATGTTGTGCAGAAAAAACAGAATCATGGAAAACACGCCAACCTGCGCAGCATCAGAAATCAATAAGAAGACAAGATCACTTCCTGAAACAGTTTCCCACGTATCTCCTAGAATTTCATTCTCTTTAGTAAATCCTGCAGCACGAGCTTCAGCAAATGAACGGGAGTCTTTCCTCAGCCCAATCTGCAACGCACGAGCAAACGTCCTGTTATTGAAAAGGAAAACCAATAACAAGGAATAAAAAACTACTTATTAGTTATTCATGCAAACAGAAGCTACCTTCACTAATTTTGCCTCTGCAAGTGAGTCCCTCAAGTTTTGTGCTTCTTGTCACTTCTCACATCGGATAGAGCATAGGTTAGTCTTGGGTTTGTAAGAGCGAGTCTCACATAAGATAGAACATAGGTTAGCCTTGGGATTATAAGAGCAAGTAGGCTGCATCATCTAATAAACTAAACATTTGGATTGATGAAAGGAACGGCCCTTGACATTGTACAGGCCCCTATCAAGATTATGTAGAAACTCCATAAATAAGGAAACGCATACATGCATACATGCATACATTAAACATGTACGCATACATCCATAGAACCACATATGTTCAACCATTTTTTTAAACGAAAACATAAACTTATATCAAGAAGTAAATAAGAAATGAAACCTGAGTTCCCCAATCAATGACTCCAATATGCTTAATCCCCTGAAAAGCATCTGGCAACAGAGAGAACAAATCTTTGCCCCCTCTCACAATATCTACAAAGAAAAGAAAAAAAAGAAAATTGACTTTGTACGTCGTCTTAGTGTTTGTAAACGGAAAGTAATATTTTTTTCTGGTTTTGTTTTGTTTTCCGAAGTTCTGTGATCATGCCTCGTCGTGGCCAGAGAGAGTGAACTTGTCCTTTTTAAAAACTTTCGTATCAAAATCAAGCGACGTTGTGGCAGTGACGGAAGAGAACGACACCATTTTAGCCGAGAGCGATGATCGGACGATGGATGAAACATTGCGTGCAGGGACACGAGAGATCAGAGATTTTAACGTCGGTGAATAAGATGATACTGATGGCGATAAGGAAGCTGGTATGAAATCCGAGGTTTTAGTTCTATGATGTGAGAGTGATGGCGAAACTGATGCCGTTAACGAAGCGGCATCATCGATGAAACTACGATACAGCGACAGTTCGTGTGAAGTGTAACAGTGCGAGAAACAGCGAGGAAGTGTAGCCCGTTACTAATGTTGGTTGCAGGCGAAGAAAACCAACGACCAAACGCGCGGGAAAAAGAAACGGCGTCGTTTTACTTAATTTATTATTAATTTAGTTATCTCAATTAATCAATGGAGGAAATCAAAAGGGTGGGTGACTTTGACAACAAAACCACACACAAAAGCTTATGATAATTTAAAATTTCATAATTTGGTCTTATCTTCCAATGAGTTGAATGTAGACAAAACAAATCCCATTTGCAAAAACCTAATTTATTCACAAGAAAGAGTGCCATTATTGGAAAGCAATGACCACTTCAAGAGTAGATGATGACAACAAAGCCACCTATCAAAAGCTAGTCTTTCTATTAAATAAAATGAGAATTTGGTTTGTGGTTTAATCAATAGTTGGAATCTTGATTTGATGGCAAATGGTAAGTTGTTGACAGGAGCACACTTATTAATAATTAATCCAGTGGCCTTTCGGAAGTTGATGGAATGGGGCACCTTTTCTTGACCTCCAAACCCCTTTCTTGTCTTTCGGCCACACAAAGAATTCATCAAATGACAAAAGGAGTTGGGAGTTCCAAATCAATGCCCACCATCCATAGGGTATTTGATTAATTAATTTAATTCTTAGTGGCAATATTAACATGTTTTTAAGAGATTGATTTTAATCCATACAATTCGCATGTAACTTTCAGAGACAACTTTGAGTTTTAGACTTACTTAGCAAAATCTCAAAGTACGGGTTTTATTAAATTTAATTTTAAATTAAAAAATAAATTATAATATATAATTAATTTTAAATTTTAAATTTTTATTAAATTTTAAAAATATTTAAAATATAATAAAAATTTAAAACGACTAATATAAAATTTAAAAATTAATTATAATATTACAATCGATATACTTTAAACAATCTCCCGATACACCCGATGTACTTTAAACAATTTCCTAATAACATTTAATATAAGTATCCATCAACACAAAAATTAGTTAAAAGCATTATCTTACCAAAATTATCCTAGCCCACTAGTTGAATTTTGGGGTGTGTGTGAACAAACTAACATTTAATTGGTGATTGTCACATCATAATAGTACTTGTCATTTTACTAATCAAAGTTTTAATTTAATCAAATACCCATTTTTAATTTTGATCATTTGACTTCAATTTTTGTTTTTGTATAATCTCCCACAACATACTCTGAAAATGCTGCCAAAAATTCAAAATTATTTATGGAAGGTATTTATCATATAGGTCCCTCAGTTTTTGTATTTCTCTAATAAGGATATAATTTCTCCATTTATATCGACTAAGTCCTGAGTCTTGAGCGTCCATGGTCGAAATGTTGATTAACATAACAAACGATATTTCAGTTGTTTCATTAGGAGTTTTCGTTTAGAACTTATTTGTCAAGCATGGAAATATTTGGTTTTTATTTGAGCAAATGTAACAGAGTAGGGACTTATATGATAAAAGCTCTAAGTTGAAAAATAACTTCTATATATGAACGCAGCATTGGCGCCCCTAGTGTCCGAAGGGAAAGTCGTCTTCTTCTTCTTAAAAAAAGCTATCCGTGAACTCCTTTGACTCGTAATCCTGTCTCTTTTGCCTCTTGAATATTCATCGAAAGGTTCGTGATTCTCTCAAATATTCATTGGAATCACAAATTCTTGATTGATTCGCAGTTTTACCAGTGTCTGTACGTATTTGTTTAATTAACATCAAGAATCTCACGATTTTCAAAGAGATACTGGCTGGAAAAGATGGAATTCAAGAGCTTCAAGAGGAAAAATTGGATGTTTTCCGATTGATTATCTCTCTTAAACACTTTCGAAGCTTGTCTTTTTCGTGATGGAAGATAAAACCATAAGAACAACAAGGAGAAGAAGAAGAATCACAAACACCAGCAAATTCTGTAACAAAAACTTCCCTGACCAAAAACTTTCCTTCTGGTTTGCTCCCACCATTCGTCCCCCGGGTCTACTCTTCCTTTGTATATCTGGGTCCTAAAGAGTTGTGTCAAAAACCAAACTGGCTAATGGCTGCTTATTCTTTTAACTCAAATTCTTCACTTGGGCACGGCTCTGGTCCACTTTATGATCCATTTTTAGGTGGTTTTAATGGAGTTTTACGCGGTGGGTCGGCTTCCCAGTCCTTGGTGTTGGACAGCGAGAGAGAAGAGCTTATCAAGGCTCCTGTTAAAGTGGGAAAGAAGGAAGTTTCAGAGGCCAAATCTATGGCTGCTTTGAAAAGTCATAGTGAAGCAGAAAGGAGAAGAAGAGAAAGGATCAATGCTCATCTTGATACTCTTCGTGGTCTCGTGCCTTGCAATGGAAAGGTTATTTCTTTTTCCACATGTAGGTTTTAATTAGTTATTATGGTAATAGTATCAGTTAACTTTTCTTTGTTTGCTTGCTTATTGTTTTAGCATGTTGATTTAATCTTTGAACCCTCTGTTGAGACTTTAAAAATAGCGAGATATTATGAGTATTCTGTTAAATTGAGGGGGGTCCTATTAGATGTTTACAAGCTTTTAAGCACTTTTTTTGTCACGGAGTTTTATTGTTGGGTTGCCTAGAAAGTTAGGGGGGAAAATAAAACCATCCTTTAAAACTCGTTAAGAATCTCATCACAACTTAGCTCAAGGATAGCTGGACTCATTTCAGAGAGGGCTTTGCTTTTTCAAGAAACAACAGAACATGATCCATTATATAGGTTGCTGGTGATAAACAGAAGGATTCTAGGACCTTGTGAAACTATTTGTGCTATCCTTCAACTTGCTCAGCAAACTGAGATAAGCTCATTTCAATAAAGCTTTCCCTTTGATTCATGATAGAAAATGAGGTTTTGACTTCTGAGGATAAGCAAAAAATTCTGAAACTCTAATTCATATTATTTAAATGAATTACAAATGATGATGTTTTGTTTTCTGGCATTACTTGTGCTAGAGTCAACTGAGGTTGTGGAAGGTACAAAGTCGGCTGGAAGATGTACTAGTTCTCATTTAATAAAAGATTCAGAATTTGTTAATTAAGTGATTGTGGCTTATTTCTTTATAAATTCAAGCATCCTTTTTGGTCTCAACTTGGAAATCTATATCAAAGAAACTAGTATATTGCTGATTTAGTGTACTTAAATTGCATTCTATTGCGTTATCAGCTGGAATTTCATGATTCTGAACGAGTGAATCGGTTCTCTGTTTTGAAATCACCCATTCAAGCTTGTCTACAGGAGAAATCTGGATTTAAATATATTGGAAGTTTGCAAAAAGATAACAGAAGCAGTCAGCGGGTTGGTATCTGCCCACCACTAACTGCCTAAGGTAAGTCAAAAATGGGGGAAAAAGAGCAAATGGGGTGTTGTTGATGTACAGCTACTTATGTGCAGGGATACGTGGCCCTTGGCAACTTTTACCATTGTTATTGATAAAACCCCCAAAAGAAAAAGATTCTGGAAGAAGAGAAGCAATTGTAATCTTGTTTTTTTTTTTTTTTAAATTGAGTCAAAGGCGCCTAATTTTTAATTAGTTTGACAGTCCCGTAGTTGTTAAACAACATATTAACTTATGGGATTATTTCTAGCCATATATGTATATCGTCTTTTTGTTAAAGCTTAACTGGTATATTATCTTGTTGTCAAAGCATAACTGGTAGGAGACTATATCTGTTTTCGAATTGACAAGCGATGATATTGACTGCTGGATTGTGGGGCTACATGCCAGCTCTTTTCTTATGGATGTTCATGTAGTCTTGTGTCTTGATATGTTTATTATATGGCTTCCATGTCTGTTGCTTACTGATCATTATGATATTTTATCATGTTTGGTAGTGTAAGCGAGGATCATACGTGTGGAAAAGAAATTCAATAGATATTTAAACTGAAATATTAGGATTCAACTGGGAAAGCTATGGTGAAGTCAAAGTGATAGCTCAATATCATTCATATCCATGTTAAGACTGGAATATCTGGTAGGTATCATTACTACAAGAAGACATAATATCCGCAATAGGAAATTGTTTGACCTTGATCTATTCTGAGGAGTTCCTTTTTGAATTGAATGAATTCTTGTGCATTCTCGTCTATATGTTATGGTGGTTAGGTCTAATAATATACTTATTGTTTGCCTCGGGCCAGAGTCAACTTCATCTTGTTGTAAATCCCCAGTTGTGCTTTATCAAGATTCTGAATTTATTTTATTATTCAATATTTCTGAAAGAAAAACAGGTTGGTGCTGATGACAGTATCAATGACGTATTCTAACTCGAAGTTTGATTGTTGGTCACAGATGGACAAAGCAACCTTGCTTGCTGAAGTCATAAGCCAAGTGAAAGAACTGAAAAAGAATGCCATGGAAGCCAGCAAAGGTTTTCTCATTCCAATGGATGATGATGAAGTGAAAGTTGAACCATATAATGATGCAGCAGGAGATGCAAATTTCTCGTTCAAGGCATCTATCTGCTGCGAATACCGTCCTGAACTGCTGTCTGATCTAAGACAAGCTCTTAATGCCCTCCCACTGAAGATGCTAATGGCAGAAATATCAACATTAGGAGGTCGGTTGAAGAATGTTTTTGTTTTCACCAGCTGCAAAGAAGGGAATATCGACCATGCTGAGGCATCCCGACTTCTTGCAAATGCTGTTCACCAGGCCCTGAATTCTGTTCTGGAAAAAGCTTTCCCTTCACTTGAATACTCCCCAAGGATAACACTTCCCAACAAGAGACAGAGGACCTCATTTTTTGAATCCTCAAGTTCATCTTCTTAGAGTACAGATCTCTTGTTGTTGATGGTCCCAAAGCCAATGTCCATAGCTTATATCGTGTTATCTGTTTGCTTATGTCCAGGTTGTGGACCAGTTAAACCGAAAAACTTCCATGTTTCTGTAAAATTTTGATAAACTGTTACATAAACAGCTTATGCCGAAGCTGCCTCTACTGCATGCTGATCACAAGCATGATTGTGTGGATGTATATTCTATGTATCATGTTGTATGAATATGTAAGTTCCCTTTGAATGTTTTGAAGATTATTTACAAGACAAATACTTCCAACTAAAACTAAAAAGGTATCTAATCTAAAGATATTCTCTCACTCCATTGAACAAACACTGAACTAAGCAATAAAAAATTTCAATACCAGTAAATCGAATTACAGAGAAGAGACAGCAAGGAAAATAGTAAAGCCAGAAACAACTATGACTAGACAAGACAGTAAATTAACGTCCAGGGCCGGCTCCTATTCTTCAGCTCTTGCTGTTGAATTGTTAGTTGGGGTCCTTCATCATCCTCAAGGGTAAATCCTGAAAGACTGCATGCAGGTTCGGCCAACTGGAACATTTTCTAAATTTAAGTAGCATTGGTTAACAGTATGTACAAGTTCCATTTTGCTTACTTTCTGCATTTGGCATGGCATTTTGGTGTCCAATTTCACATGTACAGCATCTATGCTGGAGCTGAGTTTGCAGCCTCCATTGACGGCAGAAGCAGTGAACAACCACTTGGTATTTTGCCCCACCAGATTCCAGGTTCCCTCTCTCAATTTTTCTTAGATGACACTGGTTGGTCACTCCCCAAACAGATGCACAGCTTCTTGTGGCACCACTGTAAGTACATATATTACTGATTCTTGTTAAATCTCATAGACTATCTGTTTGGTTAATTCAAGAGGGTACATACGTAGTTGATTACAATGGGTACATACAGGTAGTATCAGAATATCGAGAAAGAGGAACCGAGTTCATACTACAAGCAATTAACTATCCTACCTACCTGGATGATCTGACTGGACTAACAGAGTTGAAGAAATCAGCTAATTCTTTTCAACTAGACTGGGATATTGAAACAGACGATGAAGATGATTGTGTTGAAATCTAACAAGGTGCTTGCTTCAAATTCCTTCTATTTCAGTACACACTATCCATTGTACAAAACTAAGTCAAATAAATCTCTAAATCAGATATACTTTCTGTGCGCCATCCTTTATCGACTGAATCGCCCTTATTTTGTTTTAGGTCGACACTTAAAAAGAACACAAAGTTGTCATCTTAAACAAGGTTTATTACAGTCCACTGCTTCAAAAAGCTGAAAAAGTTTCATGATTTGGGCACAGGCTTCTTGGTTAGAGCGACATCAAAAATTTGAATATTTAATAATTTGTGGATACACACCCACATCAGGCACCAGTGGTCTAGTGGTAGAATAGTACCCTGCCACGGTACAGACCCGGGTTCGATTCCCGGCTGGTGCATGTTTGTCTTTTTGTTTTACGTCCCTGAATTTTATCATTTTCTACTTAAAGACGATTGTTTTCCACTTTGTATCAAATAGATCCCCGGATGTAGAATTATACTACACTCTGTTTAATTATGAATATATTTAAATCCAATATATATACTGAATGTTCGATATTGGGATGGACGATAAGCGAACGGGAAAGTCTTGAGCGAGACCGTGACACGTAAATATAATTAATAATAAATTTATTTTATTATATTAATTATTATTTATTATTAATAAATAAAAATTTATATTTAATTAATTAAATAATTTTATAACGTTAATTATATTAACCAATTATTTGAAACTTTTTTTTTTAAGTGGAAGAAAGCATTGCACTTGTCAAGGTTTTGCTTTGCAATAAAAGTCAAAAATGGGGTGTCGACCCTTCAACCTCTTAAGTGGTCACAGGGCGATGGCAAATAGAAATCAACGCATGCAAGCAAGACTTTCATTTTTCATTTGGTCATGATGATTGAGCTCTCTTGTCAAAATTTCTGCCGTCTGTTTGACCTGAAACAATCAAACATCTTCTATGCAGCTGCTGCTGCCGCTTCTTCTGGCTACCACTTGCATACCACGAAACAATACAAATCTTGGCTCAATCTTTCTCTTCTCTGTTCAATGAGTCAAACCCTAAGTCTGCTTGCAGTCCTTGAAACACATTCTATACGTACATTTGTACAGGAAGTCTTCCATAAACTTACCAAAGTCCTTTTAGTGGGCTTTAATTTATTAACACTTTTTTGAGTCTCAATATTGAAAGTGTCTCAAAAATGACCATCCATCGTAATCAATCTTGTTGTTTGTGGATTATATAATCATCCAACATCCCATTTGCGATGTGTCATTTGCTATTGCCATTGTAATTTGTGGGTGGTGGGTTTTAGACATTTCTAACCCTCATCTCTCACTACTTCCTAATTCCATTTAGTGGATTCTCCATTTTCCATTTTTCCCACGTGTTGTTGTTCCTACCACATGACATTCCCTGAGAGTTAGGCCAAAACAACTTATCCTTCTTTAAATAAATGATAAAATTAGATTAAATTAACTAATACTTCTTGAAAAAATATTTAAACTGTGTATATATTCGTTTACAAAAATTTTAAAATTAAAATCTTAAATTTAAGATTAATTATATATTATTATTTATTTTTAATTTAATATTAAATTAAAAAATAATAATTTAATGATTTATATAAAATTTTTAAAAATTTTAAAAAAATTTAAGTCGCTCGAAGCGTTCTCGTCCAAAATTTATTGAATAGGGACATGCCATTATCCCATTGTGTAATTACCCTAAAGTGCACGGTGCACTAAGAAACATGGATGCCGACCTTCATTGTTAATTTCTATATGCAATACAATGTATGCTTCTTTTTTGGATCATATATGTCATGTATTATGATTAAAATAAATCGACGATGATCCATTGATCCACCCTTCTTGCTGAAAAATTTACACGATCGAGATCAACCGAGCGAGCATGTGAGAATATCATAGCATTGATACATAATTAGATTTTTTCTTGCTAAAAAATAGTAACTAAGGTTGACCTATTCCCTAAATTACAATGCCACGTGGATTATAAATCTTTAAGGAGAATATCGAGGCTGATGCTCCCTGAATAACACATTGCCATAAATGTGGGTAACAATGAATCACATCAAATTCCATGATTAATGTTTATTAAATTAAAACTCCTTAATTAATTAATTAATTAATTAATTAAATCTCCAGGCAACAAGAAGTTGTTAGTGCTGCCGTGCCCCAAAAGCAAAGGACTTTTAGGTTATTGGAAACATTGAACGAACTTCGTCTTGGGCTCTTAGCTGTCTGATTCTGCTTCATCCAAGAAACTACCCAATTCGAGTTGGTATCAAATAGGTCCCATTATCACCACTAATCAGCACCTACAATAATAAGTCATAGAGTCTCTTAAATAATCAGCACCCACGATAATACAACTAGTGCAGAAAAAAAAATCAATAAATAAAATAATTATTTTAATATAAATAATATAATAAAATTATTTAATTAATAAAATAAAAAAATTATTTATTAATAATAAATAAAAAAATTAAAAATAAATTTTATAAATTTTTTATTATATTAATTAAAAATAAAATTTAATTTTTATTTTTTTATTTTTTTAAATAAATATTTTTTATTTTATTAATTAAATAATTATACCACAACATTTATATTAACGTGGTAAAATTATTTCATTTAAAAAATTTTTATTATGTAATGATAAAAATTTATTAAATTATTATTTAATTTTTTATTTATTATTAATAAATAAAATTTTTTTATTTTATTAATTAAATAATTATACCACGACATTTATATTAACGTGGTAAAATTATTTCATTTAAAAATTTTTTATTGTATAATAATAAAAATTTATTAAATTATTATTTAATTTTTTATTTATTATTAATAAATAAAATTTTTTTATTTTATTAATTAAATAATTTTATTATATTAATTAAACTAACTTGATCGAGATTATTTGAATGATTAAGTGTAAATAATTATCTTAGTAATTACGTGAATGGCAGGCTGGGCACGATGGGTATGCTGGTTAAAGACAGAGAGAGGGGATCTTGTGTTACGTGTCTTAAATTAAAAATCTGTTGCCCTTCTACTCCCTAAGATTAAAATTTTAAAGGGAAGAGACAACACTGTTCCTTTGCATGTGCTTCATGCTCCCCTCCTCCTCTTTCTCTCCGTCTTCTTCTCTCTCATCTCTATTTTCACCCTTTACATATTCTCTCCTCACCTCCAAAGCTAGAAACTTGCTTAGATTATTATTTAAAGGACACAAATCCATTGACAGACAGTTGTCTCTCCTACACAAAACATGTGTGCGGCTCGTTTTTCTTCTTCTTCTTCTTCTTATGGTTGGTTGCTTTCTTACACCAAGCTCCAGTTCTTTTCTCGTATCCGTCGCTTCCTGCAGTGCAAATCGGCTCGCAAGCGCCAACCAGAGTCGTCGTCGTCGTCGGAGGCCAATCATAACAATATTGATTTCTCGAGAGCGTCGAGAAGTCTCGATACAGAAGACGTGCAAGTTGTGGGGGAGAAGAAGCAACAGAGCGAGGAGGATGATTCTGTGGTGTTGCAAAAATCAGTGAAGAGGCTTCACTTCGGTTGCTGGGAAGAGAAAGAGATGGCTGCAAAGGAAATTGAAAGACTGGCTAAAGAAGATGCAAAAACAAAAAAGTTGATTGCTGAACTCGGTGTTATACAGATGTTGGTTTCTATGCTGGCCACGGAGATGGTCGACCGCCGCCGTGCAGCCGTCAAGGCGTTGATCGAGCTTGCTAATGGCACTTACACGTAAGTCTTGCAATTTCATTATCTTTTAATATTAATATTATAATCTGTGTGTTTACGAATACTGCATAATCAAATGAATCTAAAATCCTGAAAACAATTTTTAATAAAGAGGATATACGTATTTCGCATAGTGGGCGAGACGGCAACTTGCCAACTTTTAGATGATTCACGAGGGCTGCTGAGATTGGACGTTTGCTGAGTTTCAACAGGGTATTAAGTAATGGGTTTGAAAATAATGGAGTTCCCTTTTGGATTTTTATATGCACTGTGTAATGGTTAGTTTTAAAATTGTGGTTATTTTTAAATAATGGTTACTTTTTAGAGTGGAAATTTTGAGACCAGTCATCTTGTAGGTGCTTGGGCTAGTCGATAATGGTATGGGGAATTTTTATTAGAAAATTTATTAAAAAAATTAATTTAAGTGGAGCCCTTTTGGCCACCAGCAATACTTGACTTTCTTCTACGGGCATACTACTCATTGGCCAAGAATTCGACGAGGATAATGATTCTGGGCATTGTCGAGAATACTCGAAGTGAAAGCTTATTTTGAGTTGCTTTCTTCACTGTATGTTCTATGAATAATCAAAACATTCACCGAAATGTGCTTTAATTAGTAGGCCGCAATGTGTGCTGATTGTCCACTAAGCACCATTATGGCAAGAAGAGTCGGCAAACAATCATGTTGGCTTAGTGATATTCTGTCTCTAATTGGGAAATCATTACAGCCCAACAGATAATTATAGTGCAGTTGATCAGATTCCCCGTGATCTTAATTCCAGAATAAACAATTCATTTGTTGATCTTCACTTTCAACTCAGATCTAAATCTCACAATCTCATTGACTTCTCCATCCCACGACTTGGTTATTTTATTGGGTTGTTAGTGTGGCTGTCCTCTTGTTTAATGGTTTGGGAAGTCTGCAATAATGGTGTACTTTTCTGGTTCATCTACCTTTAAATTATTTGTGTTTGATGTCGAATAATTAATTAGCAGGGGTTTCAAAGTCATTACCTACTTGTATTTTTTGTTTTTTTGTGCTTGTGTTTCTTCTTTCAGGAACAAGGCTCTAATGGTGGAGGCAGGAATCACGACAAAACTACCGAAGAATGCTGAGGCAGTTGACGAATCAACCAGACGTGAATTCGCTGAATTGCTGCTGTCGTTATCTTCTCTAGCAAACACACAAGTCCCGGTTTCGTCGTCGGAGATTCTGCCCTTTCTGGTTGGAATTCTTGAATCATCAGAATCAAGTCTCGAAACAAAAGAGTTATGTATTGGAACATTGTACAATCTGTCTCTGGCGTTGGACAATGCTGGAACTTTGGTCTTGAATGGGGTTGTTCACACACTCTTGAAGCTCTGTTCGATAAAGGAACTCTCGGAGAAATCACTGGCAACATTAGGAAACTTGGTGGTAACATTATTGGGAAAGAAAGCTATTGAAGATAGTCCCCTGGTGCCAGAGAGTTTGATGGAGATTTTAACTTGGGAAGGGAAGCCAAAGTGTCAAGAGTCTTCGGCTTATATTCTAATGATTTTGGCTCATCAAAGCTCGGCACAAAGAGAGAAAATGGCCAAGTCGGGAATTGTCCATGCAATTCTTCAAGTAGCTTTATTAGGAAGCCCTCTAGCACAAAAGAGAGCTTTGAAATTGTTGCAATGGTTTAAAGATGAAAGGCAAGCTAAAATGGGGCCGCATTCAGGGCCGCAAACAGGAAGAGTTTCCATTGGTTCACCTGTAAATCCTAGGGAAGCTCAAGAAGGGAAGAAAATGATGAGGAATTTGGTGAAGCAAAGTCTTCATAAGAATTTGGAAATGATCACAAGAAGAGCAAATGCTGCTGATGATTCTTCCAAGCTCAAGGCCTTGGTAATTAGCACAAGTTCTAAGAGCTTGCCTTATTAGAACAAATTCTTCTGCTCTGGAATGTGATAGAATTGTAGATTCTGGGAAGAAATTTTTTTCCTGAGAGAATGCATTTCTTGTGCAGTGACTGATGGTAACAATTGTATATCATGGACCATAAATACCCCAAGTTTTACAAGTAGCTTGCCTTATAAGCGCAATAGACCGCGCCCTTCCCGTCAAGGCCCAGTTCAAATCTCAGAATAACAAATACCAAATAATAAAGCAAATTGAGTCTCCTAATAAATCGAAGGGCAGAATCAATTAATAACAAACAAAGAGAGTAAATCGGAAAAAAACAAAACCGGTAGTATCCCATTCAAGTAGATTTGTACTTGGTAACGTATCATTCCAGGAAACAAACTCAATAACTCAAGGACTGACCGAGCCAGCAAACCAAAAGCCGCCTTCGAATAGAACCCGGAGTCAGCTCAGACTGTGACTTACCCCATAAACAACAGTTATAAACTTCTATTTCCTTGTAACTTCCGTTTCCTCTGCGACTCTTTCTCAATTTTTTCCTTTAAAATTTTCGGGTTTTATTTTTTTTTTTAACCAAGGTTTTAGTTTCTGGGTATCAGTTCTTGTAAGTTGTCTTGAACTTTAAACTTTGTGCATGTTCTCAATTTGGTTGTTTACTTGTTCGTAACGAGGCATTGCTTGCAGTTTTTTTTTTTTTGATGATATGAAATTTTGGGTTTTCAGCTTTTTTGTTTGTTCATAATTCAGGATTTTTCTGGTTTGGTGATTAAAATTTTGGGTTTTCCATCAATGCTACTATCATGTAAATTTCGCCATTTGCTTTTTTGGTTGAACTTTGCAACTGAACTGTTCTGTCCGTCTGCTCGGACGATCGTGCCTTCAGACTTGCTTTTCAATCAGGACTCCGGAAATTGATAATCACCGTTAATCTGAGCCTAATATACCGATTAGCGGCTGTCTAGCTTTTGTTTTACTAGAGATTCTTTCTTTCTCCTCTTTCAGTATTCAAGTAGAAAGATTCTTAGTAATCGAATTGAGGGAGTAAAAACTTCTAAGTGTTTCTGTCTCAATAAAAATAGTGGCTAGTCTTCATTTTGTTTGTTTTTTTTATATTTTTTTTATTTTCCTGCTTCTTATTTTGTTTCCTTTGTATTTGAATATAGAATATAAAATGAAAATATCCATTTGGTCTGTTAAACTGTCTTTTATCCTCCAAGTTTGGACTCTATAGGCACTGAAGGGAAACAGTCTTCTGTCGAGCCTTTAGTGGTGTCTGATTTTGATAGTTATGCTTGTACTTGATAGCTTTACCTTTAAGCTGGTTACTGCCTGTTTTGTAGCATCTAATTTCTTTGAGATTATTTTTAGTTCTTGCAGTTGTGAATTTGTGTTGAGACATTTCCTCAAGTCCAGTTACTTTATGATTTGATTTTAATCTATTGCTTTACAATCTTTTTCACCCTTAGCAATCAACGTTGTAGTTGAACTATCTAAAACCTTTGCTAATATATTTAATAAGGTTGTTATCTTTTTTTTTTTTTTTCTTTGTTTGTATCTTTCGGCAGAGTGTAGCTGATCTTGTTCATTATGGACGACGGAGGTGAAGGTATATCCTGGATAGGGAACATAGTCCAGAAGGTTGAAAATTTGTTCTCGGAAGTTGATGGTGTTGTGCAGCAGGTATCGCATTACTCCTTTTCTTCCCCTTTTAACCTTTTGTGGATGTTAATATTCATTTAGGATTTCTTTTTTCTTTTGCCTGTTTGACTTGATGGTATGTTGATCATGTCTTTGTATACTTCTGGGTGTGGATTATGTATCGGAAGTTGTAAGAAAATTTGCAATCTATCGGAAGTTGACAGTGTTGCATGTTTGATATCTCTCCAAGAGCAAATCAGCATTGCTGCAGTTTTAAGTTTTTTCGTTCCTAGCTTGTTTGATTTTTCTTATCCGTAGTACAGCTACATCTCATATTATAACAGGCTTGCACAAAATTGATTCCGTTCTTGACAGGAGTTGACATCTGTTACAAACCAGTTGCAGACAGTCGGTTCCATTGTAATGCAATTTTGCATGGACATGATGGAAGATGAGTGCCTCCAATCTTCAAGGAATACCGAAAAACGGCTAGCTTCTGACATTGATTTCATTGACTCCAATGCTTCAAAGATAATATCAACAAAAACCATCGAGAAAAAGAGTTTTGAAAAAGAATCATACGAGTGAAAATGATTTGCTCTGCTCATCGTCTGTGGAACCTACAGATGGCGTTCAGTTTGAAGCGTCTATCGAGAAGGATATTGACACTAGGGTTTATAAGAAGTTGGAGGTGATTGGCAAGGAAAATCTTGTTAAAGATGAGCAATCTCAGCCAGAGATGTAACCTTTAGTGTCCCCCAAAGAGGGTAAGCAACATGAGATGTCAGATGTAGCTTCCCCCAAAAAGGAAGGGAGTAATAACATTGAATATGCATCTCATTATATCTCAAGTCCCATGTCTTCTTCTTATTCTGATTATTCATATGAATCCATCCTGGATGCTGAAGTCACTCCTGCTGTTGCCTCAACAGAATCACCGGGTAAGTGTTTCATAATATCTGTATTTGTTTGTTCTTTTTCTGTTTGATGACATCTTCAACCGAGCCTTCTTGAGGTGTGTCTGATCTCTGTTATGAAATTGCAATATTCCGAGTCTCTATGAAGCTCGTGGTGATCTTTTGTTCTCTATTCTTCCCGTAAGTCAATTGTTTTCGCCCAAGTTTTTTGATTTATTCAAACTGTGAAAACAAATTAAATATGGTGAATCTGACTCTGTCTCTTTTGGCTGACCCAAGTAACGAGTTTCTCCCCGAGTTGTAACGTTGTTATATTTTCTGGAATGGAGTTTTGAAGCTAGACTTTGACCATGCTTCTATTATCACTTGCTGATTCCCATGCTAGAAACATCATCAAACCATGTTGGTATTTGCTAGCTAGTATTGTGAAATTAAACTCAAACTTTGTTCCCTTCCAACTTCCAATGTTCAAGTGTTTTTTTCCCAATTGAAGGAGAAACCTGCATGAGCAAAAGGAAAGTTTATAAGGGAGACTGAGGGGTTATCCTACTTATTTTGTTATGTCTTTTTGCATTTAGCTATGATTATTCATAATATAAAGTAGCAATTTTTGATACCATTGTAAGTATAACAATATGCATCGTTTCACGGACG
This sequence comes from Swietenia macrophylla, assembly GCA_032401905.1. Lineage (NCBI taxonomy): Eukaryota > Viridiplantae > Streptophyta > Magnoliopsida > Sapindales > Meliaceae > Swietenia > Swietenia macrophylla. The sequence continues at coordinate 1,713,079 of CP135573.1, forward strand.
ACTCCATTGCACAAGGCATCTCGGATAATGATGTCACAAAGACAGGGACAGACACTATTGAATCATTTCAGAAGGCCAAGCTCGATGATAACTGCTTAGAGGAAGAAGACAATCTAGTAAGACTCTTCTTTCTACCAATTGTTTTATTGATTCTCAGCTGAAACAAATGCCTAAAGCATTGTTTTTCCTCATGAAAATACTTCACTCACATATCACTGAATATATTTTCTCATCTTTTTTGTTTCAATTAGAAACATATCAAAACTATGCTGAAAATTTTTGCAAGTGCTAGACGGCAAGAGTCTCATATTTCATTCTTGAGACAGGAAAAGCCACACTACTCAATGATGAAGACGATAACGCAGAAGCTTGACCGGATTGTACAAGAAGAAGAAAAGCTAAGGGAACAAAAGCTCCAGACTATCCCTGAATGCCCAAGAACTTGAATCGCAATAAACAGCTTCACTCAAATGGTATTTTTTAGCCATGACTAAGATTTTTTTCCGATTTTTATGCTTCAGTCTTATAAATGATGACAGGAAGTTCCGATGTTTTAATTTAACGTATGGTTGAGTAAATCGATCTGTCTTCAGTATTGCTCTTGGATTCTTTGATATACAAGTGTTGCTGTAAGAAGTTTGATGCAAACAGAACCTGAATTTGAACTTGTAAGAAAATGCATACACTGTTGCAGTGTTGGATTACAAAGGGTGTAGTTCACAACTTATTTTGATTGGCCAAATTTAGTGATAGCAAACTGGCCAGCTAAGCTCAGCCCACGAAAATGAGATTTATTTGAATTTGTGAATTTTATAAAATAAAATTTATAATAAATATATATTTTTATTATAATACATAAGTTTACAGATTAAACAAATTAGGTCTAATTTGTGATGGGCACAAGCATATTCTAGGCCCACAACAAGCCCTTAATTTCGGATCTAATCCAGGCCCAGTATGCATCGGACTGGGCCAAGCCTTTACTGTTCGTGGATCGGCCTTTTGCCACAAATTTATCTCCCTTGTTCTTGATGACAAATATCCTCAACTTGTAAATGATGAAAAATGTGTTTGATTTTGATTGGTCAGGTGAGAAACGTGTTTGATGTTGATTAGATTATTTGCGTATTAAAGTCCTAGTAAAATATCTCTTGTGTCCTTCTAATATTTTTATTTACACGTAATTTAATATTTACGTCAAATTTTGAGAAAAATAAATGACATATATTAATGATAGCCACGAGTGCACAACAAGTGGGGTCCATGCTGGCATGGCCGAACGAGCCAATAGCAGGAGAGAACTCGAGTTTTTTGTGTGTAGCGACAGCAGAGAGAATAGGCAAGAGAAAGTGAGAGAGAGAGAGAGAAACTTCCGCGGTTGCTGGGGTGGGCAGGAAATATGGCGGACAGTTTATTGGGACCCTCATTGTCATTGACTCCTCTCCTTCTCTTTCAAAAGTTTTTTCCTCCTTTCAGGAATTCTGTGTCAATGTCTACTTTCCATTACCATTGCTTCCCTAATTCTAACTCTGATTCCATTTCTATTTCTAATCCCAATCATCCTGCACAGCCTTCTCTCCTCGTCTTCTCAGGTCATCGTTACATTCTTTCTCTGTTTTAGCTTAACGATTTCGGCGAATGGTGATTTTACTGATCCGGTGAGTATTTTTTGATAGGTGGAACGGCGTTTAACGGCGTTGTTGAAGAGCTTAAGAAGTTGACCACGCGTGTCGCTCATGTTCTTCCCGTTTCCGATGATGGTGGAAGTACCGCTGAAATTGTTCGCGTGCTTGGTAATTAATTTTGACTGCGTTTGAGTTTGAATTTGGCTTCACTCTCATGGAAAAAAAAAAAAATCTTTTACTGTTTTCAGCTTTGGAGCATTGTATCACAGAAAAGGTTTTGCAAATGATTTTCTTTACCCATTGTTTTCAAAGAAAAGGAATTCTGTCCGGACAGTAAATCAAAGTTCTTTGATTGATAAAGTTGGTTGTGTATGTTTCAGGTGGGCCGGCTGTCGGAGATATACGGTCCAGATGTTTGAGGTTGTCTGATGAAAGTACTGCTGAGGCGCTTGCTGTTCGGAGGTTGCTTGGGCATCGTTTGCCCCTTGATCCACAGCAAGCTAAATCAGAATGGTATTTTTTTTTTAACCATTATTATATAATCAACTAACTCTTATTCCATGAGGTATGAGATCATAGGATTATTTGGCATAAGAGATGGGTAGAACTATGGAAATTAGCATATGATTTCATAAACATTTGTTATTGAGGTTATAAGCTCATGCTCAAAAAAGAATAAATAGTTTTCCACCCTTTTAATGTCTATTAGTTATTTCGTTTGTTTTTCATATTATTAATATTGGTAATTTACTTGCTAGGCTTTACTTTGGTGAGACTGTTGAGTAATACAATGAATTGAGAATTTGACAGGTACAATATTGTGGAAGGTGGGCATTCCCTGTGGAAAGGTGTATCAAAACCCTATAGGGAAACGATTCGAGCTTTTCTTGCTTATTTCCAGAACGAGGTATGTTGCCCTGGCTGCCATACCAGATAGTCAGTGGCTTTACCTTCTACCCTCCGTCAGATACACTTTTTAGTGTGCATTGTAATGCTGCCAATTCATCAAATATTGAGTTGCATTGTTGATCAGTTTCTTTCATTTTTCATCATCATCTTGTTTATTGCATGACATAGTTTTTTGTCTACTAGTACTTTTTTAGAAGTATGCTTTTTGTTTTTCAACCGCTTGAGAGGAATTTGTTCCTGAAAATTGTAGTAATGGCAATATAGAGAGTGATCATTAATGTCAAAGATTAGGAAGAAAATTATTCATTCCTTCAAAATATATCATATTTACCTGGCCACACTTGCAGATATGCTTTGTGTTCGATTACTTAATATTTTGCATATTATTTGTTTTCTGTTTTTCCCTATCATGGCCCCTTTTCATGAACTAATTATTAACTACTTTTGGAACTTTTCAAGTGCTCAATTTGTTAATCAGCATATTTTCCCCATACAGATTGTCCGGCGGCCGAACGAATTATTTTGTTTCAGTAATGGCAGGTATTCTTTTTTAATGTCGGCCATATGACAGTACAGTTTATGGTTTGTGGTATCACAAGAGAAGCTTTATTTTTGAAATTTTCAATGCCTTTAAATTGTAATGCTGGAATAGCTTCCTATTATTCTTTCTTAATTGCGATATTAGTTCACACATTAGCATTCCAGTTCTTGCTCATAGTGGGGTAGTTGATGATTGATATAGGTCTGATGTCTTGCAAGGGGGTGAAATATCTACCAAGGATTGTACTGATATAAAATCATTTTATTAATGCTAGATTCAGTATATTGTCTGACAGTGCCCTAATTTAACTGATGCGTTATCATTTTTGCAGCATTGGAAATTTTTTCTTTGCAGGAGCACGAATATTTTTTCAGTCTTTAGATGCTGCAATATTTTTGTTTTCACGTGTTTCAGATATCCCCTCTGAAAGTCAAGTCCTCCCAGTGATCTCCACAAATGATATACTCACACTAGGATGTGAACTCTGGGTATAATTATCAATTAATTATTTGACATGTATATATGTCTCATTAAATGTTTATATTTTCTATCACCTTCTTTTTGCAGATTATTCTGCAGATAAATCTATATCTTTAGTTGAAATTTTAGAAGATAGCTTGGAAATGTTTGATTAATGAAAAGATGTCCAATATTGCTCCTTGATTTTGGCATGCCTTGCATTATCACATCTGAACAAGTATATCATTTCTAATTTTTGTTCGAATTAAGAACTTTTGATTTTTAATTTTTGCATTAATGTAGTTCCTCTTCTGCCCAAGCTTCTTTTTCATTTGAGTTTCATTGAAAAAGGAAGTCAATTTTCATAAATTATCTTTGTTGTCAAGACTGGTGCTTGCACATAATCTAATGTTTTTCAACCTATCATTTGTCTTCCTGCTAGTAGATCTTTCGACCTTGAATGAGCTATGAGAGAGGGTGTTTCTTCAACATTTCCTTAAAATTAACCACCAAACTTGCAGTGAGTGAGATGCTAAAAATATACAAGTTTGTGGTCAGACACTTCAGATGCTGGGAGATCTAATCTGAAGATGACTACAGGGAAGGAATATAAACCCACTTCTTTGAGTTCAGCAATTGATTCATCCCAAATGATGATTATATATCTTCAGGAACCTAAATTCTTTGGTCTATGATAGCAGCAGAACATCCTGTCTAGTCTTTGTGGAGAGAGATCATGTGGCAGCAATGTTACATTTACACATTTGAAGCTTTCAGGAATGTTGTTAGAAGTTATAATTGATAGGAATGGGCATTACTTTGGTTTATTGGGTGCATATGTATGGTGCACCTATAATTTAAATGAATATGGCACTTCTTGTAAATTTGTTTACTTTGCGATGATATCGACAAAGATGCGAAAAGGATCTGAAATTTGCTACTTCATTGAATGTAGCGTGGTGATTTTGGATATAACTTGGAAATTCAAATTTGTGATGGAAAAAACTTTTGTGTGGGAAAAATGAATCAAGTCAAAAGACTTCATTTTTTGGGTTCTTCATTCCGGAATTCCCAGGAAATCCTTGACTCGTCGAATACAATGGAATTTCACACCTGCTGTTCATTATACGTTGTCATTTTTTTGACATATTTTGGATTTGTGGTGTATTTAGCTAGGTATTGCATCATGTAGCTACACATCTTCATGAAACATTTTTTATGAATTTTTTTTTTATGTATAGATCTGACTCATGGGAGATATTTTACATTTAGATTAATACAGATGATGATGATTTAATAACTTTACATCCCCTCCTGCTTCCTTTTCCCAGCATGAAAAATGCTAATATGTTATGTTGATGCCTATAATTCTATCGTTATTGTATTCTTTTTCCTCTTTTTTAACTTTATTTGTGTGATTCACTTTTAGGACGGGACTGTAATTAGAGGTCAGAATGAAATTTCTCATCCAACCAATGGACTCATGGAGCCTGTAAAAAAGGTATGTCATCATCACAGCTACGATGGGAGGCTTATTTTGTTTATATCTTTGTCTGTCTGATTTTTTTTGATTGCATGACTTAAAAGCTTAGAATATCGAGAATAAACATAAGGAGAAAATGTTTGCATTAGGTGTCATGATGGTCATCATGTGAAGTGGAAAAGAACCAGAAACTAATAAGACCTTCATTTAGGCTTTTAAATTGTTAATATGAATCTTAATATTGTTAAGAGTTAAACCGGTATGAAGCAACATTTTTGCTTGGAATTTGGATGCAATTTTTTACTTTGAGACTTTCTTTGTTTTTCAATATTTTGCTGATATTATGCTCTCGCAGAGTTATCTTAGGAGAATTATTTTATTTTATTTGCTTGCTAGGAAAGGTCCGCAGTTCCTGCTCTTCCTTCAAGAATAAAGCGGGTGTTCTACATGTCCAGCGAGGGCAGAAATCTGTTGCATGAGGTGATTTTATATCTTATACTTTTTCTTGGTTTTCACGTGTAGATGTTAATATAGAGGCAATTTATTGTCATATATTTCTTTGTTGGACATTCTTATAATGCTGGATGTATTGGTGGCCTTTTTTCTCTGTTGGTGCTTAGCAGAAAAGTGATAAAATGGAAGTCATTTTGGCAATTGTTTCGTGGCAAGTATTATTCCTTCAATATTTGCCCAGCGATATTGTTGTTATACCTGGCATGTTTATAACAAATGGCACAATTTGGCACTTCATGAATTAGAAACATTGGCTATGGATATGTTTACATGATCCCAATTGAATTGATGATAAACTAAGGGTTCTGACTGATCAGGTCTTCCCTACACCCAACCAAGCTGTCCTGGACCAGTTAAATACTGTGGACTGCATTATATATGCTATGGGTTCCCTCTTTACTTCCATCTGCCCATCATTGGTAAGTTTGTACCAATTGATGAGCACACTGCATTTTTTTTTTTATTTATATCACTGCAATATGGTAACATGAATATGAACTTTCTTGGGATAGAGATGATTCCTTTGACATTTGGTTAATCATCTTTTTTGTTACATCAGCAATATTAGTATCTTGTTATGATGATATTGTACACTGTTACTTCTATAGCCAGCGTGAGCAATTATAGATTTTTGCTGATATAGTAATCTTGTTATTTTAAGTGAATTTTCTTTTTGTCTTTAGCATTGTGCTATGGATGCCTTGTCATAATGGGCTTTTTATAGAATGTCATTTAAAAAAGTGGCACTGTGGCAATACAATTTTTTTTTCAATTCCTTTGAGTTCATCCTAGTCAAGTTTTCTAAAATTTATTTGTTATGCTATGTTCTTTGTGCCAATCACTCAAGGATTGTGCCAGCTTCATATTTACTCTTTTCTTTGGATTCACACTAGTATTTTTCTCACACGGGTACTCTTTTTTCTTCCTATTCATGGGAGAGCAATTATGTAACTAGGATCTACTAGGCATGATTACTTAAAATGTACATAAGTTTATCATTGTAGTTTAACTGATCTTTCTTTTTTGTAGCAACTAACTAGATTTTTCTTTCATTAAGATAACTCGGATTTTTTTTTTTTAATGAAAACATGATTTGGTTATTGATCTTCCTAATTGGCTATGCTCCATTTGTAGGTATTACTTGGCATTGGGGAGATAATCTCTTCAAGGTCTTGTCCCAAGGTACCTCATTTGTTTTTACCGTTTTTCCTCCCCTTTCTAGATGTTGGATATTTATATTGGAAGAGTCTAGACATTGACACCTAACATTGTTACTTCTATATCTTAATTAGCCATTTTTAACCCATAATTATTTCATGGATTTGTTTCTTTTTCATTATTAGGTGCTTCTGTTGAATGGTTCACAAGATCGAGAAACATATGGCTTCTCTGCTTCTTGCTTTGTAACTGCCATTACCGATGCTCTAAATCGAACATATGGAGATCCTCTAAATTCGCTTAAGAATTCTGTAAGTTAATTGATGCAGCTTCTGTCACAGACACTAATTTGGCAGGTGAATGGTTTTTATGATTGCATGTTAATCCCTTTTGCATTTTTTCTTCTCCTTTTTGCAACGGATCAAATTACTTTCCTGAAAATATAGGTGTCTGCTGCTTTTGAACCTCTTAGAGTTCTTTTTATTGGATGATTGAGGAGGAATGCCAAAGTTGTGATACTTTTACTCACTATCATTATATCATCGTTCGGAATGTTCTAATTTTTTCTTTAACATATCATTTGATTCTCTGTGCAGCCAAGTCAGTATATCAACACACTTTTGGTGCCTAAAGATGGTGAAATTCCATTAGACATTGAACACTTGGCTTCCCAAGGAATCTTTGAAGTGGTATATAGGGCTATTGTTATCATTCTGTTTGGTATTTTCTTTGCTTACTTGATAAAAACAAATTGCTTTGCATGTCCATTAGTTATCTTGACTCGTAACTATTCTTTCTGCAGATCACTGTTGATTCAATACATGATCGAAAAGTGGGTATAATATTTGACCCAAAGTCGTTAATACAAGCTATTGCCGATCTTCTAGGTAGGTCCGTGTGGAAAACTGTCGGAGAGCCTCTACCAAACCAACAGTAGACTGAAATGCAGGAGGAAGCATTATAATTTTCAGATAGACAATATATCCATCTGTTTGTTGGCTCTATTCCCCTCAGGTACAAGTTGTAGTAATTTAGTCTTTCATGCTCATCCATATATCTTATGCTAGTTTCTATACATTTGACTCCCAGTTAACGTGTTAAATTATCTTGTGATTTACGGGGAGATTTAGGATACACGTGGAAGATACTATAACTTCATTTGAAAACCATAGTTCAACTGCATTGCAGAAACTTTGTTACCATCTTAGTATTGACGATCTGTAAAAGCTCTCAGATTGGTAAGATATTGTAGCATAGATGTTTTTTCCCTTTGTTCTAACCGAAAACCAGGGAGCACTGTACTTTCGTGTGAAAATATATATATAAAAAAAAAGTACCAAATGACCCAAGTGTGGAATTATTATCTTCATTTATAAATGTTTGAGATGCATTATGTTTACAAATTAGTAAATTCTTTCTTTGGTCAATAGCTTGGAAGGTAGATAGTGCCGAGGTCGGTCCCATTCAAGTGCTTGTAAACATAAACGAGTCAGGGTTTTTATTGGTTTTTCTAATCTTTCGAAGTTCACATTAAGCACATATGCACGTATAACATAATTAATAATAAATAATTTAAATTATATTTTAATTTATATAATAAAATATAAAATTAAATTATAAATTTGATTAAGATATGATCTGAATTGTTTATTTTTAATTATATAATATATTAATGTATTTATTTAAAAATAAATGATAAAAAAAATTTTGGAGATAATTTTAATACTTAGACGGACTAGGATCGTCTTTTTAAACGATCGGTGTTATGCAATACATGGAAGAGTTGGAATGTATTTTCAATACAATTAATCAATTACTTTCACATTTTACAATATAAAAGATGGGACAAAATTTCTGGTAGGTTTGCAATTTTATCCCTATTATTGCTTTTGCTAACGTTACCGATAAACACAAAAAGAATAATCCAAGGGAGCCTTCCTCAATTCTGAGTTATGCATAACACAAACGAGCCTTCCTCAATTCTGAGTTATGCATAACACAAACAAACTAGCTTACTTAACCAATTAGCAATGGGACATGGGTTAAATAGATTCCAAAACTCACAGTAAAAGCAGATTCCTAAAAGTATTACGAGTGCAACTCCGCATGAACAAAGTTCAATGGAGCAGCGTATGCGGAACTAGACTTTCGTTGTCTTCATTATACATAACTTGCCGGATTCACCAGGTCAGTCATCCTTTCACCAATTATTAATGGGAATGCAATTGACAGACATTCTTGATCAAGCAATTTCATTTTCTATGAATAGTTATAATCCTCAAGGACGAAAGTGTATATCTAATCTCGATCATCTTACTACATTCTATAACAGCAGTTTTCAGCTAGCACGATGGCTTCAATTCATGAGAAGAGACTACTCTTTGCGGCAGTGCTAGTTTTGAGGCTTTGGGTTTCCCAATCATGGTCTCGCACACTGAATGATGCCACCATGAATGAGAAGCATGTAATGTGGATGGCTCGCTATGGACGTGTGTACAAAGACGATGCAGAGAAGCAGATGCGTTTCAAGATATTCAAGGAAAATCTTTCAACAAGGCTAAGAAGAAGCCTTACAAGCTAAGCGTCAACGAGTTTGCAGACCAAACAAATGATGAATTCCGAGCTTCCCGAAATGGATATAAAAAGAATGTCAAGTGATTTGAAGCAACGTCATTTAGGTATGAAAATGTGACTGTGCCTGCCACCATGGATTGGAGAAAGAAAGGAGCTGTTGTCGCCGTTAAAGACCAAGGCCAATGTCGTCAGACGATTAACTTAACGCATATAGTAAGCAAATGCATGTTTATGTTACGGCCTTGTGGTTTTCGTTTGCTAAGTTGACATTTCGTTGTGAAACATAGGATGTTGCTGGGCATTTTGTGCAGTGACAGCAATGGAAGGAATCACCCAGATCACAACAGGAAAATTGATCTCTCTTTCAGAGCAAGAACTGGTCGACTGTGACACCAGTGGTGAAGACCAAGGCTGCGACGGTGGCTTATGGACGATGCCTTTGAGTTTATTATTAGTAACAAAGGACTTGCAACCGAAGCTAAATACCCATACGAAGAAGCAAGCGATGGAAGTTGCAACAAAAAGGAGGCAACTCCCCCCGCAGCCAAGATCACTGGCTACGAAGACGTGCCGGCCAACAACGAGGGAGCTCTTCAGAAGGCAGTAGCTAAGTAGCCAGTATCGGTTGCCATTGACGCAAGGGGATCCGATTTCCAGTTTTACTCGGGTAGCGTATTTACAGGACAGTGTGGAACTGAACTAGACCATGGTGTTACAGCAGTTGGGTACGGGGACAACTGACGATGGAACCAAGTATTGGCTTGTCAAGGATTCATGAGGAAAGAGCTGGGGCGAGAATGGGTACATAAGAATGCAGAGAGATATTGCTGACAAAGAAGGTCTCTGCGGCATTGCCATGGAACTTTCTTACCCTAATGCTTGATTGAATCCTAGCAAATGGAAGCTGTATGTATAATTAACCGTCCTGTTTAGTCATGGATTCGGTCATCTATCTGTTGTAAACTGTGTGTTGTATGTAGCGAGTGCAATTTGCTTCCTGTTCTCGCATATTGTGTAAATGCATTACGTATGTACAATTAAACCTTTCAAGTATTTGAAATTGGCTTATTTTCTCTGTTTCAATCTCGGTTTCCTTCCACTTGTTATAATCACACGCCATGAAAAGAAAAGGCAAAAAGAAAATTAGAAGAAATGCAGGGAAACTTGGAGAATGAAAAGAAAACATGCAGATATAGACGGCAAAGAAAATGCGAGAAATAAGAGAGAATGAGAGAACACAATAATATAGAAGAGATCAAAATGAAACAACACACAAATGTGGTAACAGTCTCACAACTCAGCGGAACAAACAGGTGATAAAGTAGGCATTTTGGGTGATCAGAAGATTTGTCACCAAATCAAATTTAAACTAGGAAATTAGATAAAAAGTAATTATTATTATTATTATTATAATAAATCATCAATCAATAAAAGTGATGAAGAAGAGAGAACAATATCCTCGATAAGATAAGATTAACAAAAATTATTTTACCATATATTTACTAAGAATCACCGTTGATGGTTATGGCTAATCTATCATATTAGGCCTCTCCCCATCTTCTATATATAGAGCTATATTGACCGCATGCAGCTTTACTTCTAATTTAAAGCTTATAGTCATAAATCAACCGAGTTTTCAAACAAGCAATGGGTTTAATGTTCGAGAAAATTTTTGCCATACTGATAGTTCTGATGACTTGGACATCTCGTCATGTCTGGCACGTTGGATGATGCTTCCATCGTTAAGAAACATGAACAGTGGATGGCTCGGCGTGGACGCATTTACAAGGACCAGGCGGAGAAGGAAAGGCGTCTTAAGATATTCAAGGGAAATGTTGAGTTCATTGAAAAATTCAACAGTGAGGGTAATCGAACGTACAAGTTAGGTGTCAATCAATTTGCAGACTTAACTGATGAAGAGTTTGAAGCCACCTACACTGGATACAAGATGCCTGATAACAAGATTTCGACTCAAGCACAAGCACAAACAGACTGGATGGGGTATGGAAATGAAGTTCCAAGTAGCCTGGACTGGAGAGCCGAAGGAGCAGTCACACCTGTTAAATCCCAAGGCAGTTGCGGTAAGTGAATTAGAATACCGTGTTCTAATTTCTGCAGCCAACATTTTTTTAAAATTTTTTTTTTAATTAACTCGATTCTTTTTACAGGATGTTGCTGGGCATTTGCAGCGGTTGCAGCCGTGGAAGGAATCGTCAAGATCAGAACTGGTTACTTGATGTCACTTTCAGAGCAACAACTATTGGACTGCTCCAAGCTTGATGGATGCAGGGGTGGCACGATGGTAGGTGGCTACTCGTATATTATACAAAATCGAGGTCTGACCACCGAAAATATTTACCCATATCAGCAGAGAGAAGAATATTGCAACCAACAGCGAGAAGCCATGAAAGCTGCTCAAATCAGAGGTTACGAAATCGTAGGAAATAATGAAGAGGCATTACTAAATGCTGTAGCCATGCAACCAGTATCAGTTTCAATTGCTGCCCACCCACGAGCTTTCAGGTCTTATGCAGGCGGCGTTTATGGTGGACCTTGTTGGACTTTCATAAATCATGGTGTTACTGTTATCGGCTATGGTACAACTAACTATGGTTTAAAATACTGGCTGATCAAGAATTCATGGGGCCCGAACTGGGGAGAGGGAAGTTATATGAGGATGCAAAGAGATGTAGGTGGAACAGGCCTCTGTGGTATCGCCAGCAGTGCTTCATTTCCAATTGCCTAAGAATATCCAAGGTGGAGGAAGTTGTTCTAGTCTGTCGTGTTAGATGTTTTAGCCTTTGCAAATGTTAATATCAGAGATCAATCGTTTAATTTATTCATAAATTAGTAAATATGTTTATCCTTACAATAACTCAGGCATTATTTCCTATTTCCTTTTTATTTTTTTCCTGTGAGACAATTGGCACCGAAAGATAACACAAGAAAGAGAGGAAGAAAGCACAAAAACTTTGGAGAGCGTTCTCCATCCCCATAATGTTGGTAATTCTGGTGAGTTGGTGCTTCTTAAGTCATGTCTCGCACGTTGCATGAACTAACCATCCATGGCAAAGAAACATGAGAAGTAGGATGCACTTGGGAGAGCAAGGCAGAGAAGGAAATGCGTCTTAATATATATTCAAGCCAATAAGGAGAGAAATCGTTGACCATCATTAAGTTTTCAGACTTAACTAATGAAGAGTTTCGTCCTTTATATACAGGATTCAAGATGCCTAGCCAGCCACGACCATGCACAACATCTTCTGCAATGGAAAACTGACTGAAGTTCCAACTAGCATTGACGGGAGGGAGAAAGGATCCGTTACTTCGGTTAAGCACCAAAGGCCCACCAATGTGGTAAGTGAACCATATATACATGTTTACATACATACATGTATATATCAGTCAAATGTGTTATGCCCGATTTTGATGCAAGAGATATGAGAATCAAGTTTCTCCTATTCTTTGTCCGACCACATCTCTCCTTGTATCCTTGGCAAATCCAATTAGTTTCCTGTAATAAAATAACTAAGTGAATCATCCACCATACCGCAAATTAATTTCCCATAGATTCCCCCATTGACCAAGTTCATTAGTAACTTGCATCAGTCCAAAAGAGCACACCACAGTACACCAGCTGCCGAATATCAATCTCCTAAAAATCACGTTGATAGTTATTGACATCACAATATAATAGCACGTTTTACCTTTTCTTCCGGGAAATCTAAAAATATTGTGCCTGCATGTGAGAATATATCAAGCCCTCTTCCATCTTCTATATATAGAGCTAGTTGAGTGCATGCATATGCATTCTTCAGCTCTAATTGATAACTTATGCTCACAAATCATATTTGGTTTTTAAATTAATGGCGACTTCAATGTTTGAGAACAAAAATTTCGTGTTGATTATTCTTGTTATCACTTCGGCTTCTCTGGTTATGTCCCGCACGTTGCAAGAAGCTTCCATTGTTGAGAGACACGAGCAATGGATGGCTCAGTATGCGCGCACTTACAGAAATCAAGCGGAAAAGGAAATGCGTCTTAAGATATTTAAGAAAAATGTTGAATTCATTGATAGATTCAACAGTGAGGGTAATCGGACGTACAAGTTAAGCGTGAATGAATTTGCAGACTTGACTGATGAAGAGTTCCGTGCCACCCATACTGGATACAAGATGCCTGATAATAAGATTTCGACTATGTCACAAGAACACGCAAATTGGTTCAGGTACCGAAACGTGACTGTTGTTCCAAGTAGCTTGGACTGGAGGGCCAAAGGAGCTGTCACTCCTGTTAAATACCAAGGCCAATGTGGTAAGTAAATTAATACTGTATTTGCTTCAATCTTCATTTTTCTAATTGACTCGATTCTTTTTATAGGATGTTGCTGGGCATTTTCAGCAGTGGCAGCTGTGGAAGGAATCACCAAGATCAGAACTGGTAAATTGATTTCGCTTTCGGAGCAGCAAGTGTTGGACTGCTCCAAGCGTAACGGATGCAAGGGTGGTTGGATGGATGATGCTTTTTCATATATAATAACAAGCAAAGGTCTGACCACCGAATACATGTACCCGTATCAGCAAAAGGAAGAAGCTTGCAATTTACAGCGGGGAGCCCAGAAAGCTGCACGAATCAAAAGTTATGAGAATATACCAGCTAATGAAAATGCACTCCTAAAGGCTGTAGCCAGGCAACCAGTATCAGTTGCGATTGATGCCAACACACCAGGCTTCAAGTATTACGGAGGTGGAATTTACAGCGGACCCTGTGGGACTGCTCTAGATCATGCTGTTACTGTCGTTGGATATGGAACAACTTATTACGGGATGAAGTACTGGTTAGTCAAGAATTCATGGGGCGAATTCTGGGGAGAGGGAGGTTATATAAGGATGCGCAGAGGTGTTGGTGGAACAGGTCTATGTGGTATTGCCAGCCGAGCTTCCTTTCCAATTGCATAAGAAGATCGAAGTGGGCAAAGTTGGATAAAAATTCTCAACTTCACCAATAAGTACAGTTTCTTCAGTTGTTTTAGGCTTCAAAAATGTTAATATAGGAGCTCGATCATTTTAGTGTCTGAGAATAATAATTTACTTTTCAAGATCAACCATTAGGCAAGAGAGCTGATTCTATTGTATGGAATGTAAATGAATCGCAAATCAATTCAATGATAAAAGCCTTGTTCAGAATGCGACTGCATTGAGCTATGTGCCACCCTTAATTCAATTGTCTGCATATTCTTCTATCCAAGTTTGCAACTGCAATAGCAGCATATGAAGTGTCTAAAATATAACGGAGGAAAGAGTTGTTTTTCTGCTGTTGTAGCCCTACAATTTGATTGTATGACTCCCAATAAAGCATAAAAGAATCAAATTTGTACAAGTGAACAAGAATGGGAACGAACTACCTTGCCTGTATGATGTATAAACGTGAAACAATCACATGCAGAACAAGTAGGAGCTGAGTTTATACATGAAAGAGAGGTTTAACAGAGATGCAATCGGAATCGTAATACAATATTTTCTTGTCTTGTTCTATACTTACACATGAGAATGGTGTAAGTTTATATGTTGAACAGAAAACAAGTTAGTTTGTTCACCTGGTATGCTGACAATTTTCCCAATAAAGATACCGTTAACTAAGAATGCATAAACAGGAACAGAAGAAGCAATGTAAGTGGAATGAATTCGAAGTTGGAAAGAACACACGACCCCATCCCCCCCGCACATGACGGAATCCTACCAACTTCCAGTTACTTGTCCAATGATCACCGTCAGATATTATGTAAACAGAATAGATACGCTTATATGATATCACACTTTTCATGTAGGATTTTGGTCAAAGCCCCATTTCATTACATCAATTTTAACAAAGTGTATTCTGAGTTGAAAGTAGTTACCTTCTCTACTTGGCTTCAAGTAGATTCTACTGGAATAATTAAGATGACGACAACAACATGAATTTCATTTAACTGAAAAACGAATGCCAAAATGAAACAACTCAAGAAGCATCTGATCAAGTTCACATAGATTATCTGCAAACCACATCGTATATTACAATTGACCTATTAAAACTGAGTATAAAGAGCAGTTATGCACGCTTCCCACTATTGGGGTTGGACTTTGGACAAAGTACCCATCGTCCCTTGGCTCTTCGGCGCTTCAATATTGCTCTTCCACCAGTGGTTCTCATCCGCCTGCGGAAGCCATGGGTGCGAGCCAGGGATTTTCGAGACCTATTTCTCTTGGTTTGACAAAGAGCAGCCTTCCCAGCTCTCACCACTAGGCCTCGACCTTTGTCCTTTCTTAGCCTTATGTTAGAATTGAAATCCAACCCCAGAGATGATCCTGCAATAAGTACACAGTTGAGAGCAAGCTCCAAAGCTTCCTTCTAGGGTTACTCACTTCCAGACATCGTTCAAATTTAAACACTGACGATAAACTATGGCAAAGGCAAAAACACAGTGCACCAGCCAGTCATAAAAGTAGTCAATCTAGGTCTAAACACCTGTTAAAACAACAGGAAGCCTCAACACGGGCAACAAGTTACATATATTACAAAAAAATTTAAAATATTCAGCCATGAATCATAAAAACTTCAGTGCTCGTTTGCCAAGGAAACAGGAAAATACAAAATAGAATATTGAAACCTATCAAATAGTGAGGCTTAAGTACATGCAAGATTTAAGGTTAAATTTTCTTATCCTTCCCGACAACTAAATGAAAATAAGGCTCTGCTTGTTTGAAGAAAAGGGAAAAGGATAATCCATTCACAATAAAGAAATCAATGTTAGGGGGCTGCAAGTACAACAATAACAAGGACTCTAGTACCTTTTCTAGCATCCATTTATCTCTAAATGGTACTTGGAGATATGGAACTTTTACTGCAACTGAACAAAATTATTACTCTTGATAAGCTAGCAGACCAACTCCTATTCAATTTTTTATCACTCCAACTTGGCCAGAACGTCTAAAACACTGCTAAAGTGCTTTTTAAAGGCAATTTCTACACTTCCCATATTGAATGTACCCTCGATTTCTAACCAATTAGTACCTTAAAAGCCAGCACAATGTTTCAAATTTGATTCAATCCCAAAAATTCACTTAAAGCACCAAATCCTTCTTACTAAACGTCAACAATTTGCCAAGAACACAAATATCCATGAACCAAATTGAACAGATAGAAGTAAAGAAGTAAAGAACCAAAATTTATATTTACCTGAAAAAGATGAACAAAAAGCGAGAGAATTTAAAGAAGAAGAAACAAAGGAGCAGTGAAGAAGCCCACGAGATGTGACGTTTGTGCTGGCAACATAAACCGACACAGAGCTTCTTCGCGTTTGCAGAGTGAGTGACGCGGAAGGAATTCGCGAGTGTTGGATGCTCCAGCTAGTAAGCCCTGGTGGAGACAGCGATGTCGTTAACGACATTGAACCCATTTCTCGACGCCTTCGTTTCTCTGCAGCTTCTTCTGCTCTTTCGTTTTGTTATCCTCAAGGAGAAGCTAGTGTTTAAGGTGGCCACCGAGTGCCTCGCTGCAAATACAACACAGTAAAGCATGGGTCAAACCCGACCCGGTAAAATTGGGTGCACTTAGTAACAGTTAACAAGATCCCAGTTTTTTAATACTGGGCCGCCCAACGATGCCGGGATATTCTGTTGAGCCCATACTCATAATTAATCTTTAAAAGAAGCCCAATCAGTACGCTGCTTCCTGTCCGAATCACAATACGTTTCTGTGAAAGCCATTTACTCCAAATTAATACTTGAGAATATGAAGTAGGAATTTTAAGTAGGAATTTTAATTTATAATATTGAATGGAAATTTTATAAAATAGTTATTTATTTAAATTAATTTATAGAATTAGTGATGTTGAAATTTTTTATTAATAAACTAACCAAGTATATTGATTTTGAACAAAAATATTCTCGTATAGCCAGATACGCAAATACTAAAAGTATAAGGGTTGACAAAATCTAATATATTAGTTCGGTTTGGATCGGTTTAAAAATTTATTAATCCGATTTAAATTTAAAAGTTAAACAAATAGTAATCGATTTAATTTTTTATTTAATTCAAACAAATCAAATTAATTTTTTTATTCAAATTCAAACTGAACGGAACTAATATTTGTATATATTATTTGAATCAAATTAAAATTAATAACTTTATTTCCATTTAAAATTCAGCTCAAACTAAACAACATCGCCACAATCTATGCCGTATTTTGTATATTAAAATTCGTCAATTTTATTCAGTTTTTTGTCCATAATTAACATGAAGTTATATGATTATTTAAGAAAATTGAGATTAAAAAAGAAAATTGGCTATTTTAAAAATTTTTGTGAAATTTAATCTAAAACAAATACATTGATGGAGATGACACAAGGATCAAAGTAGAATCTTATCTCATAATTATAAAAAATTTAAAACTATCGATGAATAATTTAAAATATTTAAATATATAATTATAATTTTGTTACCAAAAGAATCCGTACCCAAATTAGTTGCCAGGGTAGGTGGGTGGGTGCGGTGTAACTAATAATATAATATATTTCATGGGGGGAATCTAACCATGTTTCTTTCAAGAAATTATAATGAATCCGAAGAAATACGTGTAAGGTACGATTCATATACAATTTGCATGTCCATATCCGAAAAGTTGAGGGGGGTTGAAGTCAAGGAAATACAGCCGATTCATTCATATATGATAAAGAAGGATCAACCAAGTGGTTTATCTTGGTGGGTTCTTCGTTAGAATGAGAAGACAAACAGAAAAATCGAAGAGCAAAACATGTTGCAATGGGCCAAAACTACAAAAAGTATGATGCATAATTGCTTCTGCCAAAAGCAACCTCTAGTGAAGCTAAAGCCACACATGTGTGTGTGTGTGTGTGTACTGTTATTGTTATTGTTATTATTGTTTTCGTGGACCTCCACCATTTTCATAGATGTTAACCCATTTGGCAGTCAGTTGTTGATGTGGATGACATGCAATGACTTTTTGAACACTACCCAGCATGGCATTTCAATACCATAATCCACAGTGCGGTGTTAGGTCACCGAAACCACACTTTGGTAGCAAATGAATAGTAGTATCGTTGTCTTATTAACCCCTTCAGTGATTTTGGTTATTTGGTTCATCTCCTATGCTGTAATACACTATGCAGGTAGCACATGGAATGCAGCTTAACAGCATGTATTCAAAGCTATAACTTGAAATAAGATATGTCTTTATATTTATCTTTATATTCCAACTTGTCTTCTTCCATTATTGTCTCATTGGCTGAGAAGTTTCACGGGAATTCCTCCCGTGACACCCTTCTAACATCCTGAATGATAAACGATTCCATTCCCATTTGTCAACTCGGATAAAGATGATAAAGAGACACGCATTGCCTTTGAAAACATAATTATTTATTCGGAAAGCTATAGATTCATCTAATCTGGCATTGATCTTCTTAGCCTATTTCATCTTAGCTTCAATTACATATTTAATACCAAAGCAACCATTTTGGAATGGAAAACACAATCACCTTTCAGGTAATCACAACAACTTGCATTATAAAAAACCAATTGAGCTGTACAGAGAGAGAGAGAGAGATGGAAGAACAGAATATCCATAACTCCTCCAATCATTTTGTTTTCGGGTTCTGATATTGGAAGGCAAACCCTACATTGCCTATGCTTCCTACCATTTTCGACCCACCAGCCAAAGTGCTTTTGCTTTCTTATTTTCAGAAAACAATATTGAAAGATGGTGTAGGCAATACATCATATTTATCAAGAACATCATCATCATCATATTTGTCTTTGAATTTGATTTTCCCATCGTTTTATTATCTCATCGTCAAGATTCCTCACTAGAAAATGAATTCCCAATTAATAATTATATCGTCCGGAGACATGGATTGTTCTGACGTCTCTTTACTTGTCTGAAGTTGCAAGAATAATAATCGTTCTTCAACATAATTTGCTGTTAAATTTTTGGACATCATACCAAAATATGTTAGATTACATTATCAATTGTCATTTCAGTACAAATTATTGTTTAAGCATCTCTCTCCAAGAATCCTGCAATAATGTTGCTTGTAATTAAATTAAGAATTAGCACGGTTCTCTCACTTGTAGTTTCTTTTTCGATTGCATGAAAAACCAACTGTCTAGCTAGACTAATTGCATACTGCAAGTCTAATGTTACATTATTGTTGTAATTACATATAGTTTCTCTGTGATCTCAGGAAGCTAACACATGGTTTATAATTATGCATGTACCTGTTTATAGTACATGATTGACATGTCCCGTGACATGCAGGCCAATTGACTGTACAAGAACTTTACACGAAAGCTCTGTCTCTCTCTCTCTCTCTCTCTCTCTCTCTCTCTCTCGGTTTGATTGTTGATTTTTCATATAAAAATACACCGAGTTTGAATTTTTTGCACACAGAAACACCACACATTTCACAAGAAGAAGAAGAAATCCATCCAAGATTTCCCAACTCAATGTCGGAGATCAAAATCAGTGTCCTCTACCTCTCCTCCATGTGAACCCACCAAAACCCAACTCCTCCTCCTCCCCTCTCTCTCTCTCTCTCTCTCTCTCTCTCTCTCAATATGTATATATATATATATATATATATATATATATGTCTTACACTATATAAACAGAATCACAGGAAACTTTTCTTCAAAGCAGTGCCTTGTGTGTCTGCATCTTTACAACAATAAATCTTTCAACTTTTTCTCCAGGCCAGAATCCAAGATGGGTTTTGGTTCCCAAGTTTTGTTCTTTTCGTCATTCCAAGTTCTGCTTTTGTCAATGTTGCGACAAGCAGAAGCTGAACAAAATTTCTATAATGTGAGCAGATTGAGAGGAAGAAAGCAAGTGAGTGGGTGCAATTTGTTTCAAGGCAAATGGATCATTGACCCTTCTTATCCTCTCTATGACTCATCATCTTGTCCGTTCATTGACGCCGAGTTTGATTGCATAAAATATGGCAGACCTGATAAGCAGTACCTCAAGTACGCCTGGCAGCCTGACTCTTGTGCCCTACCAAGGTCTTAAAAAGAAATGAACTTTCCCATTTGCCAATCACTTGTTTCTTCATTGTTCATAGCTTATATGAGTAAAAAAATATGATTTTGTTTTGTGTTTTTGCAGATTTGATGGTGCAGATTTTTTGAGTAGATGGAGAGGGAAAAGGATAATGTTTGTGGGTGACTCACTGAGTTTGAATATGTGGGAATCCTTGTCGTGTATGATTCACGCGTCGGTGCCGAACGCCAAGACAACTTTTGTGAGGAAGGACTCTCTGCCTTCTGTTACTTTTGAGGTGAGTTTGATTTTACCTTTTTATTTCGAAAATCGAATCACAATTATCACTGCATACACTGTGCAGCTGTACCTGCAGTGACTGAATGTTTGTCTGTTTTCTATTCTTTTTATTTTTATTTTCTCGCTCAGTTCTCCTCCTCGGGAGGGTGATTTTCCAAATTCCTACCATCTGCTACTGCTCCCTCCGTTCTCTCTTTTCAAGCCACTTTTTTATTCTTTTTCAATGAACATTTGGTTTCAGAATAACAGAAGATTAAGTATGAAGTTACACAAGCAGCCTTCCAATTTCCGGATAGGCAAGAACAACAGTGAAATTGAAAGCAGTAAAAATATGGCTTGAAAAGTTAGATAAATGAATCATGTCCTTCTCTTGCTTTACTTTTCTTCTTGCTTCTTTTGCAATTCAATTGTAGGAATTATGATTTTGTATTCACTCTCAGCCTACCAACCTCTTATCCAACCTACCAGCAGTCAAATTTTTTTTTTTCCACTTTACTCAGAAAGAAGGTTTCCTACACAATTCAAGTAAAAGAAAACAGGGTGAGAGATTCATAAAACAGAAAGATTGACCCCTACAGGAACTGCTGCTTTCTGTGCAGCATTTTAGTCCAAACCCCACCAGTTATCTCTTTACACCAAACCCCAGTTTGTCTTTATCATTATCTTTGACTTGACAGAGAAAAAAAAAAAAAAGGTAAGAAATAGGGGCTTTAGAAACTGCATGAATTGATGCATTATTAGTTGGCGGCCTCTTATGTCTATATATCAAATTAAAAAACCAAATCCGGGTTCATCATCACTACAGATTACAGCTGTGACCATGAACCTGCCAACTTCTTATTCTTCCTTAGGCTTGACTATACAATTATTTGATTCCCAATGCTGCTAGTCAATTAATCACACTACTAAATAGAGATTACAGAAAGAGAGATGTAGGTTAGTACTTGGGGAACAACTTTCTACAAATTTAAAACTGGTACATTTGTACAACAGCCCCAGATTCGTGCCATTTAAGAATCTACACCCCACCACTGTTATTCCTAATTATATTTTAGAGGAAAAACCACACTGTTAGAATTGTTATGATATTTTGTAGTATAATAGTTGATGAAAACACTGATGTCTTTCTCGTATAATTGTTTTTTTTTTCCCCATCGGGCTAACAAATGTAAATGTGCAGGAGTATGGAGTAAGTCTGCTTTTGTATCGAACGCCATACTTGGTCGATATAGTTAGACAAAACGTTGGGCGAGTACTGATGCTAAACTCAATCCAAGGTGGCAGTGTTTGGAAAGACATGGACATTCTGATTTTCAATTCATGGCATTGGTGGATCCACACTGGAAGTTCTCAAGGGTATGATCTCATTCTTTTTAATCTCATGCCATCACCTTATTTTTCCATAAAACAGAGAAAAGTTTGTCTTGGGCTTACTCTGTTTTATGTAATGTGAAATGCAGATGGGATTACATTCAAGATGGGAAATCATTGCTTAAAGATATGGACCGTTTAGATGCATTTTATAAAGGGATGAGCACATGGGCTAGATGGGTTGATCAAAATGTTGATGCTTCTAAAACCAGAGTCTTCTTCCAGGGCATATCTCCCACTCATTACACGTAAGTGAAGCGCTCTAGCTCTCGCAATTACTGGTCAAAACATGAATTTTTGTTTCTGGAAGTATAGACTAGAGTCTCATTATGTTTAAACTGAAACCAGGGGTAAGGAATGGAATTCACCAACGAAGAACTGCCTCGGAGAATTGGAACCTCTGTCAGGATCTACATACCCAGCAGGCGCACCTCCAGCTGCTGCAGTTCTGGACAAAGTATTGAGTACGATGAAGAAGCCGGTATACTTGCTCGATATAACCACTCTTTCACAACTAAGGAAGGATGCTCACCCGTCTACATATAGCGGGGACCATTCAGGCACAGACTGCAGCCACTGGTGCCTTCCTGGTCTGCCTGATACTTGGAACCAGCTCCTGCACGCAGCTCTAGTCATGTGAAGTTTCATTACTACAGAACAGTTCCTATTTTTTCGGTTTCTCTATCCCATTGCTTATATATTTGTGGAGATGAATAAATTTCTCGTCAGAACAAGGGGTTTAAAAATCAATTGTAAAGAGATTTGATTTTTAAGGAAAGAGATAGGCAGCTGTAATTGACAAATAGATTGCCATGAAAGGGACGTGGCAAATCATGTAAACTTACATTTATTCAACACAGATGTCTTATTTTTCTGTTTGATTAAAATTTAAGATGATTTATGAACAGAAATCAACATCTCTCCTCTTTCCCCTTGTGAATAAATGACAATCTTCTTTATCTCGAAGTTAATCAACATTCTAAATTGAAAGTTAGCAACAGCAAAGTCTCAAGGATGCCAAAATGAACCAAAAAACTAGTAGCCTACATATACCGCAGCATTCACTATGTAACAGTCATCATTTTTGTCTCGCATTTCTTCAACATGCACACCGCTCGAGCATATCAAGCCTCCGTCCACAACTTCAACATTCAAAATTTTTCCACTGCAAGTATTAAAACAAAGTCAAAGTTAGCAAAAAAAAAAACAGGGGAATTCAATACATATTTTGTCTTACTTTCTATATCTCAGTATGAAAACCAAAAATATGTAGAATCACACCAAGAACTCCAAGGTCATTAATCTATTGTTTAACTTACAATTAGATAATCCAGAACAGTCATGAAAGATTTCTACAACTTTTGTAGGTATGGATAACAAAATTGCAAGTTCTACCATGGCAAGGAGACATGTTAAATAAATGCTCAAATATCATAAAGCAACTGTCCTGAGCTTGCAAAGGCAGGGGAATAAGACAAACGTAGTGAAGCAGAAAAGAATCTCCAGACATTATTTGATTAAAAATCTCAAAAAAAAAAAAATTGCCAGAATGGTTCAAACTTTTATTTGACCCCAACTGTTATCCACAAAAAGCATGTATAACATATTTCAAGCTCTTACACACGATTGAACTTCAATCCAATTTCAAGCTCTTACACACAAGATTGAACTTCAGTCCACTTCAAACCCTATTCACTTCAGTTATACAAGACAAATATTGATGTTTTAACATGTTACTATAAAATCTATAGCAAACTTTTTATGTTTGAGATCGGTTGGATCATTCTAATTGAGCTAACACATCACAAGTTGAGAATTCTCGACCAAATAAAGAAATTAGGCCAAGGATTTAGCTTCTTGATGTAGTCGAGAAATCATACTTGAGCATTCTCAAACAGATTCAGAAATTAGAGTTGAGAATTCTGTACCAGCAAAAAGCTGATCCTAGTTTAAGAAAGAAGACAAATAATTACTTTTCACATAAAAATTCCAATAGACAATAATGATTATTGATGCATCCAACTCTGTGATGTGTAGATACTTACTAGGGAAAGACTGATTTGACCCGTTCGATATCCAACAACTGCTGGAGAGAATGAGGAACTCCTAGCTTTATCAGTAGTTTCATTTGTTCAAAAGAGACACCAGGTATGGACCCTGAAATCATATCAGCTTAATAGACCTAATGACATAATGAAGGCACTAAATGTATGCCAAAAACCTTTTTTGGTTCGTTAAATTTTGCAGTTTATTTTAACTATACAGCAGAGAACATACAAAGGATCTCTCCTAGGTTTTAGGTTAAGTAACAGCCTTAGCTCTGGGGTACATGCAAATATATTGAAATGATGATTCTTAACTGCGACATATAAAGAATTGAAGAATTCAAAAGCACGCGTTCTCCAAATGATTTAAGCATCCTTCATCTACATACACCGCCACATATATAGATATAAGAGATCCACATTGTTACCCCTGCAAATGAACTTTTAATTTTGGCAACTCTGTTAAAGCCAACCTATGTGAAACAACTGAAAGAGGAGACATGCCAGGTTACACCTTTTTGGAAAAGGAACTGTAATCAATTAAGGTAAAACGAATTAATAACAATTGAGAATTCAAAAATATGACATGATTCCAATCTCATACTATGTTCACAGGCAATCCAATCTTTCTTGTCTCATCCTATAATCAATAAACTGAAACACAAACATTATACCAAAGGAGCCATTTTTTTTAATTTGAAATCCTATCAAAGATATACCTCTCCTAAATGCAGGAATGGAATTGGAAGAGATGGCATCCCTGCAAGCCCTCATAGCTGCAGCTGTAACATCTTGCCTGTTGCATGCAGTTTCCCGTTGTCAATAATCAACAATTCCACAACCCAAAAAAATTAATTCCAAAGCAATCTATAACTGGTACCTATAAACAGAACATAATCGCCATATCTTTAAAAATAGTTAAATTACTGGGCAGCAATCATGTAAAAGGGCAAATAACTGAGATGAAAAAGAAATTGCATAGAAAATACAAACCCATGCTGATCGTAACCAACACCCATCTCCACGAACAAGAGTTTCATGGGTGGATTTGAGCTGCTGGTGGTGGCTTTATCACCACTCTGCCCCGCCTCCATGGCTGCTGTTGTTGCTGCTTTGATTTGGCGACAAGACCAAGGAAGTTTTCGAGGAGAGGATCGGTTTCTGAGAGAAAAAGATGGGTATGGAGAATGCAATGAGTTGTTCTTAAGACTTCGGTGATCGAATTTGACAGACCCAAACTCATTCGATGAAGCAAATGGCAGACTTACAATCGAACTGGTACTCATTTCCTAACCCCGAAGGTCCAAAGGCAATACTAGAATACTGTCTCCTTCAGTCTTTTCATTTTAAAAAATAAAAATAAAAATAGATATTTAGCATTTGACCAAAATGCCCTTGACATAAAACACGTCTTCTGGCCAAGCAAGGGACACCATTGAGAACCCAAGACCCTGGTCGTTGAGTTATGATTTTTAGGAAAATTGAATATCCAAGTCAATTGTCTCAAATTTTTCATTTTATATTTTAAAATTTGCGTTAAAAAATATAAGATACTTAAGTGTATCTGATCCAAGCACAAGAGGTTGATCATCTTGTATTAAAACTAGTTGACATATAATCAATTGTTTCTGGGATATCTAGTCTGCGCAATTGCCACTCTTTGTGCAGGAACTTGTTGAGTTTGTGAGTTGATTGATTGAATTGATTACATTTTTGAGACTATGAGAGATTTAGAGTTTGAATGCTACCCAAAGTGAGACCATGGTGCATACCATTTTGCAAATCGCAGTGCATCCTTCAATTCAAAATAAGAGCAGCTTGATGAACAGGGAAGCACATAGATTGAATGGTTGGTGCATCCACATTCATTTAAGCCGGCAGCAAATTTGCTATCCATAATTGGTCTGCTTACCACAACCAAGCTGCACAAGCATTGCATTGATTGGTAGACATACTGGAAGTTGGATTCGGTTAGTCACATACATTGGTTTTCATAGCATATTATCATCGAAGTGCTTTGATTTAAACATGCAACAGGTTGTCAGCAAGTTTGATTTGTATTATAGACGTACAACATCCAGTTAAACAACACACACACACACACTCTTCTGGTTATCCTTCCACAAGGAGGCTGGAAGAGCTAGATATTTTTCTTTTCGTTAAACTTTCACAAGGGGGCCAGATCAACAGAAAATGAAAGGTATAGAGTGAACGGTTTACTGATCAGTGTGAGATAATCCTTCCTATAAAATTGCACTTACATGCATTAGAAGGTTTTATATTTGGTTCCACAATGAGACACCAAACAAAGGAGAAAGTGTTAATGGATATACTGATATGCAGTAATTTAACTTCAATTATCAACTGATAAATCATTCTCAATGCAAGGGGGCTGCTCGCATTGTATACACAAACAAGTCATTTTTATCTTTACAACAAAGTGGTGGCAATGCTGAAGCAGAGTTTGCTACAGCTTAGCAAGTTGTAGACCTGCATACAAGCTTCTGCTGGTGCTGGTTTTGGCATTGTACATGGCATGATCTGGCTTTATCTCTCAGCTCTTGAAATGCCCTCATTGTTTCCACATCAAATCCTCCAGCAAACTGGCAAAATTTTCAAAGTGTTACAATCTTAATAGTATTGAGTTGAAACTACTGTGATTGTTGAATTCATTTGGTATGAAAGTGAGTCTTCAGTCTTTACCTGATGTACACGGAATGCAAATCTAACACCTTGGACTATTAACTCCTCTTCTTCGGGACTACCGCCAACTGTTTCAAGCTCAGCAGATACCCTTTTCATATACTTCATTGCTAATTTAACTGATGCTAGCTTGATCTGAAATTTCGTGCACCATTATTACTCAGTAATGAGCTAACTAACACTAAAGGTACAATAAATTTTAAGTCATCAATCCACATGCAGCTTGAAAGTAAAAAGGGGAGAACAGTTAAGTAACAAACAAAGCTTGTAAGCCGGAATAACAAATATTTATTTACAATGTGCTGCATAACATTTACAACAGAGAAAGCTGAAAACCCAGATCCATGAAACAAGTAAAACTAACGCAGAGATAGAATTACATTACTCCCATAATCAAGTCCGCAAAAGTCCAGTCAAACAAACAAAGACGTAATAAATCTATAACTTTTCGGTCATGAGATTATAATATACTAGATACACAAATAGGCTCATTGTCCATTCATTAAGCAATTTCTTAAAACACCAGCAAGGTCTTAGAACTTTCAAGTCTTTCTCGAGACCATAAAGTTATAAAGAATGTAACTGGCATCCCAGTTGAGATGGAAATAAGAGAATCTGATACTCTCCTCTTGGCTTATTAAATAATCTCAAGTTAAAAGAAGCAGACAAGCAAATAAATATAAAATCTGGGAATTCACATGTGCGCATGCAGGCGTGCGCAGAGGAAATGAGATAAAAAAATTTGACCTTCTTTTTGTCATCTTGCAGCCCAATACTGTTCCTATAATAATACATGGAAGACAATGTCAAAACAATTTCTCTTGTTCTTCTACAGTTTGCAAACTGTAATTCCCAAAGGGGACCACCTTAAAAGTGAAGCACTCCCTTTCGTTTTCTTCACCAATATTTCCATCAATGAAGGCAAAAATGAGCAAACAACTATCACCCAATTGCAATATTAAACTTGATACTGTAACCATTCATTGAGATAACCAATCCAGTTTTAAGTAATTTACCTGGCTTACAATTCCAGTTTCAAGCATCCAGTCCATAGGAATCTGAAAACCCTTGTATCTCTTCGCTGCAGATTCTCTCATCCGTGAGACATTGTAAACACCATGCTCTAATCTGTTGCATTCATCAACATAAAGAAAGAAATTATAAACTGCAACCAACAACAAATGATAATTTCTTCAAATAGAGTTGGAAAAAAACGATATACTTTTCAAGTAGAGCTTGCATTTTCTTCAATGCAGGACCGCATGGCTGGCAAGCATCATCACGAAATGAAGAAGCCTCGGATTCCAGCTTCTTGAGGTCACAATACCCAAATGCTGCCTCACGCAGAGCATCTGCCTTCTGCTCTGGCCAATCAAAGTGCTTAAGCACTGCTCTTTCATCCACCTAAAAGAATACGAAACTCAAGATCAATGTAAAATTTAGCAACAAAAAGTCCAGAACTATGTCCTAAGTTATAGGATTCATGCGGGGAAATAAAAACGTACCAAGTAAGAAAGCTCGTCATCCAGCCATTTAACAAAAGGCACAACATCCTCAATATCAGTAAACGCAGCAGTTTCAACTTCCTTGATCAAAAACCTTATGAAATCTCCCTGTGTTTCTACATCTGTTTTTATCTGCAAATTTCGAAAAAAAAAAGAGAAAAATATATTGTCAAAATTGCCATTAAATTCCATACGATTCACTAACTCTGTAATTAATTTGTACGCCAACTTCGAATCTAGACACTGTCTTATCTTAGCCAGAGAATTCAAAAATAATTTGTGGGGACCAAAAAAGCCTCCAGACTTGTCCGTTGTCACTCCCATAAATCCAGTGGCAAAACTGGAAACTAAAAGCTTACAGCGAGTAAATGAGCCGACCGGTTCTCAATCTCGCCTATCATGTCACGGGCATTAGCCGTCGCCGGCAAGACTTCCGGTGTGCCGGACCCGGAATCTCGACGCGAGTCTCTGCGCATTAACGAATGGTAAAACTCCACGACCTCTGGAACCCTCCTGACTTTCGCTGCTCCTGCTCTCAGTCCCTTCGGAGGAGGAGGAGGAGGTGGAGGCGCTGACTTTGGCGGAGCTGGATGCGACTTTGGTGGAGCTGGTATCCGCCTTGGCGGAGGAGGAGGTGGAGGGGGCGCTGGAATCTGATTTTCTGATGAAAGTTTGTTATCTGTTGAAACTGAAGCAGTTGATGATGGTTTTGGCGGTGGATTTGGCACGCGAGGAACACGAGATCTGACACTGGACTGAGTTGCCTCGAACGAGTAGGCGAGTTCTTCTGAGTTACACCGTGAGTGAGAAGAATGTCTCGGTCTCTCAGCCTCTGTTTCCTCCCTCTTAGAATCCTGTCGTTCAAGCTTGTGACTATAGTTATCAGAGCTTGCACAAACGACACCGTCCGTACTTCTAACTCTTTTCAAATTCTTGATCAGGTTTGACTTGACTGAGACTTCCATTAGTCCTTGAAATCTCTGTGAAGAAGAAAGCTCGTCGCTTTCTATTGATATCTCTACTTTGCTACGTTGTTCCAACACCGTTTTCTTCAGCTCTTCAATCTCTACCTCCTTAGCTTTAATTTTCTTTTCACTCTCCATCTTATTCTCTTCAAGCAGTTCTTTCAATTTCTCGTTCTCACCATGCAAAGACTCAATCTTCTTCAACGATATTTCAAGCTCTGCATTTTTTGCAGAGATCTGGTTTTCGAGAACAGGGACAATCGCAACTGATTCTCTTAACAGCTTGTACTCGAGAAGTTCGGTCTTTAACAGGGACTCTCTCTCCCGGAGCTCTTCAACAAGACGGAGAAGTTCAGTCACGTCAGGCGGACGAGGCTGCACTTGGGCGGAGGAGCGTGGGAAGTAGACGCCGAAGGATCGTGAGAAAACTGCTTTCTGAGAAGAAACCTTCCCCGAGCTGGGTGAAGGTGATGGTGGCTTTACTGGGGGAGTTTCTTGCGTGGGGTTTGCAGGTGATTTCTGCAAACCCATTGCCATTCTCACCTTACCAGCTACCATTGAAACTTGGTTCAGGATACTTGCTTGCTCAGTGGTCTGAAACTTGGTAGTCTGTAAGAAAACTTTACGGAATCTAAAAAGAGAGAGGCAGTAAGAACGCTAACGAGGGAGCTTAATCAAAACTAAAGAGAAGACACAGTTTCCGAGAAACGGTCTTCTTTTCTCGGATCCAGTTTGAAAAAGTTTTGAATATATAATAATATTTTATTCTTAATAATCTAACTATTCAACCTTCTCGAGTAGGTAAAGCTTTGAACTCGCTCTACTTTTTGCCCTACCATTTTCTATAAATTCAAACCCGACCCGAGAAAAAACTCGGGTTTGGATTATTAGAACCTTTGTTATGATTAACAAATTTATTTTACATCTATACTGCTTCATTTATTGAATGAATTTTATTTATATGAATTTATAATTTAATAAGTGAGTATTCTCGGTCCCGACCCAAATAACTTGAGATCCGACCCAATTGTGTCCAACTATCTACAACTAGAGCAGAATGGGCCCTACTTCTCATCTGAAGTCGTGCTTGTGAGTGCAGCCTGCGTTCGCAGGCGCGTGGGGATATGCATGGTCAATTAGATTATCTGAAGGCGGGATAATGAGGATGTAAAGTGTAACCAACAGTGCCAATTTTAGAAACTAGAAAGGTCCCTCCAACGGTCAACTAATCTCCCATCTCGTCTCTTAGCATTTTCTCACGATATTTCGTTTTGCTGATGGTTTAACTCGTTGGTCCACCCAGAGAAGTCAAACCGATGGTGAAAGTCCAACTCCTTCCCTTCTGTAATAAATTGCCCTTTTTTAATTGCATCCTAATTAGGGATGAGGTGTTATAATTCTAATAAATAGTTAGTGTAAAGTATAAATATAATAAAAAAAATTTTAAATAAAATAATTTTATTTAATTAATATAATAAAAAAATATTTAAAAAATTTATTTATTAATAATCTATAAAAATAAAAAATTATTTTTTAATTAATATAATAAAAAATTTTATAACCCAAAACCTATTCTTATTGTAGGCTGTAGCCTAATAAAGTTTATCGGCAGTAGTTCTCTCGAAAGAGCAAAAAAATGAACAATTCCAGGCATGTTTTTGGCTGATTTCAACAACTGCCTTCAGGTGGGTTAGTATTATGAATCTGTCCTTCTCCTATAAACTGAGAGGTGATAGCATTTGCATTAGAATTACATGGTTGATACATCGCATTCAGTGGGAAAATGCTGGAGATAAGCATAATAGTGACCATAAACAGAACTCTGGGGGACACCCTTCTGCAGTTTGTTTTTGGTTTCGTCGCTTTGCATTGCCTGTGTGTGATCTCTTGCTAAAAGAAGGTAAATAGTGAAAATCCGCGATTGAGTGAGCCAGCGAATGTGTCACCCTCTGGGCCATTAATTTCTCTTTAAAAAAATTTATTTTATTTTAAAATTTATTAAATATTTATTAAAGTAAGTATTTAATTAAAATATTAAAATTAAAATAAATTAAAATTTAATATTATTTATTATTAATATATAAAAAAAATTAATAATTTTTTAAAAATATATTTATGAGAGGGTGTAAAATTAATCTTTGTAAAAATATGAGGATACTCCTTTTTGAATATGAAATTCTGGTCACAGATGTTACAGAGCTTCCCTGATATTGACAAGAGAAGTACTTCTCTGAACTTTTTACTTGGCTTTCTTGTCATTCAATTCGATGAACTGCTCTCTGATCTGACCAAGGAGAACCAACCCCACGAATTAACTCTGTCTCTCTGTCTTATTACTTGGAAAATGAGAACCGTAACAAAATTTTCCACGCAATGTTACAGGAATGACAACAGGACTTCTGTAGCCAGATGGGTTGAAAGCGATTCTCAGAAATTCGTCANTTTTTAAATAGATAAATTTTCAAATTATAATTTTTATTTAACTTAAAAATAAGTTAAAATTTTAGATGACCCAATTAGTAGTCCATCATAACCTCTGCTTTTGAGTACGGTACCATTACTAAAATTTTATTATATTAATTAAATAATAAAATTATTTTTAAAATTTTTATTAATTATTAATGAACCAATTTTTCTCATTTATGTATTAGATAATTTTTTACATTAATTATACTAATAAATTAATTTTACTAAAATTTTTTTATTAAATTTTAAATATTTTAATTAAGTATTTGTTTTTTAAATAGATAAAATTTTAAATTATAATTTTTATTTAACATAATATTAATTAAAAAAATAAGTTAAAATTTTAGATGATCCAACTAGTAGTCCTTCATAACGTCTGCTTTGAGTACGGTACCATTACTAATAAGTAGGGCCCTTTTGCCTGAAACATAGAAGTAAGAATCATGGAGTCCAAATTTCCCCGTTATGAACATGCAGACTTGGTAAGAGAAGAACAGCCAGACAGTTGCATGCAAACATTGAACCTGAATAATATATCCACACAACAATAAAAAGAAGACAAAATTACTGTTTCTCGAATCTAGCAAGTCGTCCGAACATTGCTGTGCCTATAGCTAAAGGTATTGACTATTGGGCCCTGAAGATCTCTATTGCAAGGACATGCAATCGAAACCCCATTACGAGTCTCAATGAAAAGCCTAGGGTTCTGCAGCTCTGGCCCTGCTAGGTGTTGAACGGGGAAAAAAAGAGATTGGTACTTCGATGCGTTATTGATATATTTTATTATTTATAGGGACATCTTCTAGGACATCGCTAGCCCTAGCCTGGGACTTTCTCCGGTTTCTTTTCATAATTTATGTGACTAGTTCTAGTTCCAATTTCCCAGATTATTGAAAAAGAAAGGCAAAACAACACGGAATACCACATTATTTGGTTCAAAGATGTGTTATTTATTACGAAGATTTTTTTAAGGCAGGAATTTCAATAAGGAAAAGGCTTACAAGAGTACTCGCTGTAAATTGCGGTAGACAAGGAAACCATCTCCAGTGAGCAGAAAATTGATGCCATGGCGCAATCATTTCATGCAAGAACCAAACAAACTCTGCCAGTGCCATCCTGTGACGGGGCCATGAGTCACTACCAACACTGCAAGGACAAACAAGATGGTACTAGCCTTTTTGCAATGGACATACGCGCACTCTGCAGATAACTTTGTATTTTTGAATCTTTTAGAACCTTAATTTTTGATAGGTGGAGTCTAACAATTACACTATTTACTTTGCAAACTTGAGTGCATGTGCGAGAGATGGGGAGAAATAAATGGGGTTGGTAGTTCGGAGGAGAATGGGACTGTAACCGAGTACAGCGACGGTTTGTCTCTGCTGGGGCCTCGACTTATTCCAATTGTCCCGTGACCTTTTTATTTGGACCAGAGGCTTGATATTTCAGAGCAGTTAACCATTCATAGTCATCAGTAACAGTAAACCGTTTTAAGTTGGCTTGGATGATCTGGATTGAGGCTAAAGAAGGGAAGGCTGTGTGATTGCTACAGCAGGGAATGTCTTTGTTTGGACTTACGATTGACAACTCAAGTGGGCTAGTTTGAGGGCTCGTAGTTGCTTTCTGAGTCTCCGTCTCGAAAAACATTTTAAGAGATAAAAGAAAATGATGTGTGAAAATTATTTGTCTCCCTGATGAAATCGATTGCATTGGAAGAGCAAATGGTACCGAAAATCTGTATGGCTGTTGCTTATCGTTTCACAGAAAATGAGAGTTAGCTAAAAGTAGTCAAAGGCAAATCAAATAGGTGCTGGGTAGACTGATCAATGCAAATAGACCAGGCCGAGAATTGCAAATGAGCCCCAAGTCATGCGTTTGAGTGCCTGAGATGGTAAAATTCAAGCGTTCGGTTTGTCTACTGAGATTTTCGACACGCACCCTTTTGAAATATCTGATCAAACCCAAAACGATTTATGGGTTTGTAATTTTGGGTCGTTACTAAGTTTTAGGCCCGATATTTTTGTTGGTCAGCCGAAGGCTTCGGGCTCAACTTGACAATGCTTGAGGCAACAGCGGCATCAAACAATTCCCCAGGCTATGAACAAAATCAGTATGCAGAAATAGAATGTCCTTAAATTTGAGGTTGTACCAAACAACTTTCAGAGACCGACAAATGAATCCCCACTTCCTGACCAAAGTATCTTATACATTAGGCACCAAGACGATACTTGCCTTCTTCAACTTGAAAGGATGTTCAGACTTCCACATATATTCTCTTAAAGTTAACTTCGAAGCAAAGGTTATTTTTAGGTGACTGTGACGATCCCAAAAGAAAACTTGTAGGCAACGTTTGTCGTTACGCACAGACACGAGTGGAGTAAGAATTCAGCCACAGACATTGGCTTGTGTTCCGAAATTTTCAGAATACGTAAAACTGGGTTTAGATTTAGAGTTTGAATCAGGCAAATGAGCTATTGGTAGCCCTGGTTTCGAAAAAGAGATTATAACTCTGTCTTTGGTCATGGACAACGTCAAAATTTAGTAAAATTTTATCATTCTGGATATGTATTTCTTATTAGCTTCGTTTTTATATAAAGGAAATTGATTATCTCTACCAACACATTTTGGGAAATAAGTTGACGTTTGCTTGTGCAAAAAGTGGCGAAGTACTTTAAAGCCAAGCATCTAGCACAGCAAGGGCCATGTTAAACATGGGTCATTAGTGCCGTTCCGTTTCCGCAGTATCTCCAAGCACGAAAACATTGCACTAAATTTGGAAAGTCATCCAGCTTAGGTTATGGATGTTGCTTGCAGTCTTAATTAAATATCAACAAATAAAAAAAAAAAATTGTGATGAGGACCGCATTAAGTTTATTTTACTGATGACAAGGACTGAGAAATGAGCCGTATAGGCAATTGACAAGCTCTACGAATGGAAAGAAATGAAGGTCATATGCATTGACAAGCGATCATTTACAATATTGATGCTTAATTCCAGATGTTAATAACAGATTAGTGCCCCAAAGCCAAAGAGGAATAATGATTTTAAATCCAAACAGTCAGAATCGAGAAACTTACTGCTTTGATTGATAGTGACATTACAATATTGGAAGGTTTGTTTGTTCATTGAATGATTTTGGCAAGTTAATTGAAAAGGTTTGCAAATATTATGAGCAGTCAGTTGTTGAATTTTTCAAGCAGTACACACGTCAGTTTCTCAGAGTTTTGGAATTGCCGTAGGCAGTTGACTGAAATATATTTTTAAACTGAGTCAAATTCTGCAGACTATAAATTTTGCTTTTACGGAGGAAATTAGATTCTCAACGCAATCCAATCTCTATTTTCTATCTATTGAGAACAAGCCACCCATCAATTCTCAACCACATATTTAAATTCTAAAGCATGGAAAAACAATTCTTCATCGGTTGCTTTGGTAAGAAGAAGAAAAGGGCAATTGTGGATGGTATCAGAAAAAAATGGCGGCATCTAAGCGGCGAACACAACTGGGAAGGCCTCCTGGACCCTCTCGACATCGGTCTCCGGCGGTATATTATTCACTACGGGGAAATGGCACAAGCTACATACGACACATTCAACACAGAGAAGGCATCTAAATATGCAGGAGATAGCCTGTATGCAAGGAAGGATTTCTTCTCCAAGGTGGGATTAGAAAAAGGCAATCCTTACAAATACAAGGTAACCAAATTCTTTTATGCAACATCCCAAATACGTGTCCCTGATGCATTTATCATAGTGCCATTGTCAAGGGAGGCTTGGAGCAAGGAGTCGAATTGGATTGGATTTGTTGCGGTGGCGACGGACGAAGGAAAAGCAGTGCTAGGGAGACGAGATATTCTGATTGCCTGGAGAGGAACAGTGCAAAACCTAGAGTGGGTTGATGATTTTGAATTCAATTTAGTTTCTACTGGAAAAATATTTGGAGATGCTGATAGTAATGATAACAAGGTGCACCAAGGCTGGTATTCCATCTACACTTCCGATGATCAACGTTCACCTTTCAATAAGAGCAGTGCAAGAGACCAGGTAAGTTTCAACATACCATTGATGAATATTTATTATATTAATTAACTCGAACTATACTCAAATCAATAAGATTTTATATTTGGCATATTTATAGGAGATGAGTTTCTCTTAGGATGACTCGAAATCCAAATCCATATCTATGTAACTCAAAAGAATTTAGTTGGTTATGAACTTTTGACAAATTCAATTGAGTTCATACAGTTAGGTGAATGCGATTGTTGTTTTTCTTGTGTAATGAAAGTATTTGGGATGATTAATTTCAATCTAATATCGACATAGATTATGTTTCAATTTGAAATAATAACACCCGAATCCTTAAAATTTTAATATATTTTGTTCATTTGTATTAAATAAGAAATACTAATAATTAGTTGGAGCATTTAGTGGACACCATAATCAATTAGAAGGAGATTATACTTTAAGTTGGCCCATAGCCAACTCCACCGCTCCCGCTTGCTGCCTGCCAAACTCCATGACGAGAAACATGGACAAACAGAAACAGAACCCACATAATACTAACGCAGACAAACACTGAACTTATCGCGTCGCATTGCTCACTAACGTTGTTTATCATTAATTGTATATAGGTCATTCGTGAAGTTAGAGGACTAGTGGAGCAATTCAAGAACGAGGAAATCAGCATAACTGTAACCGGCCACAGCCTAGGGGCAGCATTAGCAACACTGAACGCAGTTGACATAGTTGCCAATGGAATTAACAAGCCCAAAAATCAGCCAAACAAAGCCTGTCCCGTCACAGCCGTTGTTTTCGCCAGCCCCCGCGTCGGCGACTCAAGATTCAAGAAGATGTTTTCTGGATATCAAGATCTTCGAGCCTTGAGAATTCGTAACGAACCAGACATAGTTCCCAAATATCCACTGCTAGGATACGCAGATGTCGGGGAAGAGTTGACAATTGATACTACAAAATCCAAGTACTTGAAGAGTCCTGGGAATATTTCCAGTTGGCATAACTTGGAGGCTTACTTGCATGGAGTGGCGGGAACACAAGGGAGCCAAGGGGGGTTTAAATTGGAAGTTAATCGTGATATTGCACTCGTAAACAAAACAATGGATAATTTGAAGGACGAATATCTTGTGCCGGTATCGTGGCGGATTCAAAAGAACAAGGGCATGGTGCAACAAGCAGACGGTTCTTGGAAGCTGATGGATCACGAAGAGGATGATGACGACGACATTCATCCTTGAATGTTTTATGCATTTGAGAAATTTATTCTAATTTCTTAATCAAGTGGCTCGTTCTGCAAAACCTGATTGTAATTACGTTCTATCATAATAATTTTTTCATTTTTTCTTTTTGGTTTTGTGCTTTGCTGCTTGGTTTAGTTATCATGTTTCTTTCATTGATTTGGTTGCATGTGTAATGCGGATCTTGTATCTCAGTGATTGATTCATCTCTCTAATATATTTTTTTTCTCGATAAAGTTTATTGAAAGAACAGAAAGCTGTGTGGTTACAATTGTTTTTGAGTTATCGTAACCGCTATCTCTGTTTTCGGAATTTCTTAGCTTCTCCGAAAATAACTAGATTGCAAGTAAATCAATGTTGAATGGAACTCTCATAGCCAGTAAACCACTTTTGTTCAATATGATTATTTGGGTCTTTGCTGACTTTAAGCTGAAGCTTTTAGATCAAGTGATAAATTTAACTTAATATCAGAGATAATTATACGAAAAAAGAATCCATTTCTTGCTTTAAATTAATGGATCTGAGGTTGGGAAGCTAGTGGAAAGTACCAGGACAAGGAAAGGGTTCAGCACGGGCAACGCTGAATGCAACGGACGTAGTAGCCAATGGATATAAGAAGCCCAGTAATGGGACAGGCAAAGCATGCCCATTCGCAGCAATCGTATTTGCTAGTCCCAGCGTTGGAGGTAAAGGCATCAAAAAAGTATTCTCTTTGCTCCGTGATCTACATGTTTTACGCATCACAAATATCAGAGTTAAAGTTCCTGACCTTCCACCAACTTTTGCCATGTACGTTGAAGAGGGTAAAGAGTTGAGAATTGACAGTAAAAACTCACCATGTTTGAAAGACGATGCATTTCCACGTATATTGGAGCTTTACCTGCAGACAGTGACAGGTACACAAGGGATTAACTGGGATTTTAATTCTTCGAACAAAGGATAAAAATAATCCCACCATTCTATGACTTGCAATAATAAAACTAATTTAATATTCTTAACGTAAATTGGGCAAGTGCATCTTGCCATGGTAGCTAGTCAGGATTCCGATGATCACTTCTTATAGAGTTTGGGTTATGGGATCTGATCGAAGGTGACTTCAGCCCACTAGATTTGGACAAAGTCAGCAGCTATATATATATGGCATCTGCAGCGACGTCGTCTCTGGGTTTATAGTGAATTTGGCTAGGCTGGCAACCCTCCATTATTTGAAGAATTTAGCTAGTCAATTTTGGTTTGCCTTATATATTGCTGTCATCGTTGCCTTATATATTGATCTACCTATATTTAACGTCGGTGACATAGGATAAGTGAGTCTGCAGGGATGGTTTTAAATTTTAGAGTTTTTAGGCGAGGTCTTCAAATGTGATCCCTATTAATAATTAATAGGGTATTATAATTTGAGTCATATTTTAAAATTTAATGTGAGGTTAAATAATAATAATAATAATAATAACAATAAGTGTACGATTAATTTTAAATTTAAAGTTCTAATTTTGAAGTAAATTTTAATATTCTAATTAACCATTTATGTACACTACCCTAGTCGCGTTATTGTCTAGCCGATAGTCAAATTACATAACAAATTATATTACTATGAATGTAATTTAATTTCTAAATTAATTTTTATTTCTCATTGCATCTTTTTATGTTGAAAAAATTAGTTAAATTTACTATAAAATAGATGAGTAAAATTGAAATTAGTTTAATAAATAAGTCAAATTGAGTCTATTAAATTTTGTATAAAAATTAATGAAATTAGTTACGAACAATTGTGATTTATTTTTAATTTACTCAAAAACTTATAACTTGTAATAAAATGATATTCAAGTTTGAGAGATTAATAAAATAAGAAGAGAAATTTTTATTTTTTCATAATTTTTATATATTTTTTTATTTTTAATAATTATAAATTAACCGTTAAACTGAAAATGAAATGTTTGTAATTATAATTAAAGTTCCTTGACAAAGAAAACAGCAACCCAATTTCCATAATTAAAGTCAACAAATCCAATTTCCATAATTAAAGAGTGTGATTAGGGCAATCATTTCACATTGTACGTTGTTAATTAAAAAAAACATACATTATGATGTCAAGTGAAATGAAGTCAAGTCGTTGATTTAGTAAAACCAACCATGATTTTTGAAGTATTAGTGTTGGATAAGTTTACTCTGAAATCATTTCCCATTATTGGTGCCATGTAAAGTGGTAAAACCAAACAGGCCGACGGAAGCCAAGTTGTAATATTGTATCCTATCATAGTTGATTTTAATTAAGCCTTGAACATGAAACACCGTATTACTTGTCAGTTTAAGATTGGCATATCTCAACTGCGGCTGCATTTAAAATTCTTGTCAAATAGTATAGCTTCTAACAACACAAAAGATGGCAAATACTGTCTTAAGACCTAGTCCTTGATAATGATCATTATCGAGCAAATCTGTCTTAAGTTTTGGATTGAGGCTATGTGGAAGCTGCTAACTAGAATTGTGTTCATAAATGTTGACTATGGAGTATGGGTTCAAAGATCAAAAGCGGGGAACCATGAACGAAGAATTGGAGCGAGACGGCCGGAGATGCTTAATATACATGTGGATAAACGACCAAGACTTTCCATAGAAAGTCATATACGAAGAAGTGGGAAGTCGATCTGAAATCGCTAGCCTTGGTTATTCTCCAGGTCCAGGATGTTGGCTTGCAACTAGTTATGAAGAGAAACTCTCCAGCAAACCTACTAAAGATTATTAGAACGCAAGGGTCTCTTAATTGAGTTAAATTATGGGGTTATTGGAAAATTAACCCACTTCAAACTATGGAATTCCACCATTGATCTTCATACTATAACTATTGAATTGTCTTCAGCTCTCTGTCAATGGTGGAATGAATGTTATATATATATATATATATATATATATATGATTCAGACCGCCAATCTTAATTGAAATGGTCTTTCTCACAACAATATAAAGTGACATAATTTCTAGAAGACAGTTAATGAATTATTTCAATTTCCCTTTTGTAATTTTTTAACAAATTATCAAATCGGTTATCACACTATTTGCAGATATACCAATCTAGAACAACAATGGCATCTTTTTAAAATCATTTTTGAACTTCACATTTCATGATTCCTATTGGACACAACGAAGGAATTGGTCAAATCATTCTCTAAGAAAGTAATAACATCTGAGTCCATGAGTGTTTATATTATCACACATAAGAACATAACTTTCTCATTTATAACAAAAAGTGTCCCCAATAAGGCAATAACTCTTATTAAAATGACTAAAAAGTTACGAACTCTGTAATTTTAATGGTTGAAATTAAATACTAAAGAGCTAACTTTGTTATTTCATAAGAATTAAAGACATCTCATTTGTGAAAATAAAAAAAATGGGGGAACCAGATGTTATTATCCTATTGTCTAATTTCCAACGTTACAAGCAG
Organism: Swietenia macrophylla; assembly: GCA_032401905.1. Classification (NCBI taxonomy): domain Eukaryota; kingdom Viridiplantae; phylum Streptophyta; class Magnoliopsida; order Sapindales; family Meliaceae; genus Swietenia; species Swietenia macrophylla. Next base: position 1,753,425 of record CP135573.1, read on the forward strand.
TCAGCTCATGCAAACCTAAGAGGGTGGGATTCGTTTATTCGAGTAACCAATGTGGCATGTACATTCATTGTACAATAAAACTACATAAATTATCGTATTAGTTATGATTAATTATGTATTAAATTTTTTTAATTTTTTATTATTAACTTTAAACAAATATTAGATACATGACATAATTAATAATTAATACCGATCGGTTTAAATTATATTTTAATAAATTTAATAAATTAATTTTATATTTTACATATAAATTAAAAATATTAAAATATAATTTAAATAATTTATTAATAATTATTTCACTTATCAGCGTTTACTTAAACAAACAAAAGGTTAAAAAAAAAAAAAAGAAGAAAGGGTTCCTGATCCATTAATTATACTGGTTTTACAATCTTTACTTTTGGTAATCTGATTTTTACTGAGCAGTTAAAATTAAGTGGGCAGCGGCCTGATTAAAATTAGACATGGGTAATTAAAAAGAAGAGTAAAATAACTGTGAAACTTTTGATATTGATGAATGATTCAAAGTGAAACTCTTGAAATTTGTAAAAGGAAAGAAATTGAAACAGCTAGAAATTTTTTTTACTGATCGAGTCAGTGCATACTGTTGAATAGGTCGTTTAGTGCCCAAGTCTTCAGATGTATCGTAACTTTGAAATGGCTTGCAAGATTGTTAAAAAAAACCGTTATGTCAGTTATCAGTTACTGCAACTTTTGCCCTAATTTTCAAGTAAGTGGTTAAATTTGAATATTTTGACGAAGTCAAGTAGGCCAAGTCAGGGCTAGCGAAAGCCTATAAAAGATCCACTTATTCTTTGCCATGAGCATACAAGAGCACTGACTGTCATCTCTTAAATCTTTTCTTCTCTCGGTGCAACTTCTTCTTACCGCTGTGAGGGAACAAAAACATGCAGAGCCCAGTGAGGTTTTCTAGCTGCAGAGGTGTGGCCTTTGAGGTCAAACCTCATGCAGATCCATTTGCTGTCAAATCACCCACAGATGATGCACCTCACAGCATCAAGAGATTATGGCCTTTCTGGAATGAAGGCAACTCTTCGAAAGTGTTCCCTTCTTTGACAAGATCTGTGAGCCGATCCAGTAGTCACTTCTGTGATCTTGATCCTGAGAACGATGATGATGATAATGTTGAAGATGATGCCATGCTGGAGAGGTTAGAAGAAGGGGATCAAGAGGAGGAGAAAGACCACAAACCAATCATTCCATCCGCTAGCAAGCGTGAGCAGCCACCACCGAAGGCAGCACGCAAGCAAGGTTCAAGATTGCCGATTATATTGCTGGACCAAGGACTTTTCACGGTTTACAAGCGACTCTTCGTAGTTTGCTTAACCTTGAACATCACTGGCTTGGTTCTTGCAGCCACTGGTCATTTTCCATATGCAAGAAACAGGGCTGCCCTTTTCTCCATCGCAAACATTTTTGCTTTGATACTCTGCAGAAGCGAGGCCTCCTTGCGGGTAGTCTTTTGGCTTGTGGTGAAAATATTGGGTAGATCTTGGGTGCCTGTTCCAATCAAGACCGCTACCACTTCCCTTCTTCAGAGTCTTGGTGGTATACACAGCAGTTGTGGCGTTTCCTCAGTTGCATGGCTTATATACTCCTTAGTCCTTACTCTTAAAGATAGAGAAAACACTACCTCAGAAATCATAGGAGTTGCCAGTGCAATTCTTTCCCTTCTCAGTCTCTCCTCACTGGCTGCATTCCCTCTTGTCCGCCATCTTCACCACAACGTATTTGAAAGAATTCATAGATTTGCAGGATGGACTGCGCTTGCACTCTTATGGGCTTTTGTTATGCTCACAATCTCTTATGACCCGAAAAACAAATCCTACTCAAATGACCTTGGTTCAAGGTTGATCGAACGGCAAGAATTCTGGTTCACGTTAGCAATTACAGTACTAATCATCATTCCATGGGTGACAGTACGACGTGTACCCGTCAGGGTTTCTTCACCTTCAGGCCACGCCTCTATCATAAAGTTCGAGGGCGGAGTGAAAGCTGGCATACTGGGTAGGATTAGTCCTTCCCCATTATCGGAATGGCATGCTTTCGGCATCATTTCTGATGGAAAAACAGAACACGTGATGCTCGCTGGTGCTGTCGGTGACTTCACAAAATGCTTAGTGTCGAACCCACCAAGCCACTTGTGGGTTCGACAGGTGCACTTCGCTGGTCTACCATATCTCACTAACATGTACGAAAGGGTTTTGTTGGTTGCAACAGGTTCCGGTATTTGCGTGTTCCTGTCCTTCCTATTGCAGCCGTGTAGAGCTAGTGTGTGCGTTCTCTGGGTGGCTAAAGGAATCGAGCAAAACTTTGGTAAAGAAATCAAGGAAATGATGAGCGGCCATCCGAAGGATAAAGTAATTGTTCACGACACAGCTGTGCTTGGTCGGCCTAATGTGTCTCAAATGAGCGTCGATACTGCCAAAAGATGGGGAGCTCAAGTAGTTATTGTCACAAGCAATCCAGAAGGAAGCAGAGATGTTGTCAATTCGTGCAAGTCTGCTGGAATTCCAGCCTTCGGTCCCATCTGGGACTCTTAAAGTTTCACGATGCCTTGCACAATAAAACTCACCTGTCGCTCCTTTTCCTTTTTACCAGTCTTATCGTGTTCAATTTATTCTCCATTGTGACGATACTGTGCTCCTGTCGACGTTAACGTTTGTTAACTTTGTAAAGTACTACGTTGAATCTCTGAGTTCGGTCCGAATAATTGTCTTTCAATTTCTTAACTCGAGTTTGGTCACAGTAGTGTATGGTCAAAGTTAGGCTGAATTATCTCCTGAGCCACCTGAAATGTTTTCATTGGCTGTAACGGTATGGATTAATAAAATAAATAAGTTTGTCTGATAATTTAAATCACACCTATAATTAATCATCATGCGTTGGATAATACTGATTCTCTGATCCATAATCAATATAATAATCTTACAAGACTTCTTATGTCTTAAAGAGTGAGATATTATGAATTATAATCTCCTTTCACTCCTTTTTATCTTAATTTAATTTAATATTAATATATAATATAATTAATAATTTAAATTATATTTTAAATTTTAAATTTATATCGTAAAATATAAAATTAATTTATAAATTTAATTAAAATTTAAACTATTTATTATTAATTTTATCGTATATCATCGTCTTATCAAAAATTAAAAATTAAAAAATTATTCTAATATAACACGTGTGGGACGATATATCCATTGTTATATAAATTTTATATTTTAATATGGTCTCTTAATTTGTAATTTATTTTTTTAGGATTTTAATTTTTATTATATTAATATTTTGACCTTTCAAAATGTATAATTCAATTTAAATAAGTTGACCATTCCCTTTGAATCCACCACCACCACACCTTCAAGGTACAATTAAAACCCTTATTAACTGCCGTTACATTCCGCTAATCTTAGAGAAGAGATGGGGCGGAAAACCCTCCTTTGAGTAACCCATCGGCAATATGATGATAAGCAGCCTCCGTTAAGTGGATTCCGTCCCAATTTGCAAAAGTTGAAGGACTTTCACAAGATGTTGATCCTGTGTGCCCACACCTCGCTGAATTATTGAAATTGTATGGTCCACCTCCTCCGCAGCAAGCTGACAGCACCCCTCCGGAGAATCCTGAACCAACGAAACCACCTTTAGATGCATAAAATGACGTACCTTTACACCGAATCTATTAATTGATGCAGCCGGAAGTAATTAATGCAAAGTTGAGGTCAAATCATGTACACTTTAACTCTTTTTCATAGCATTAAAATTGTATCACTTAAATTTCATTGCATTCTTTTAAATCGAATGGTAATAAATTTTAAGTTACTTAATTTTATTAAATTAATATTATTAATATAATAAATTATTTAATTAATAAGATAAAAAATATATTTATTAATAATAAATAAAAAATTTTATTATATTAATTTAATTAAATAATTACATTGCATTAATTAATTACTTATATAATATTACTGTTTTATCTAACACTTTTTTTTTAAAGTGCTTGTCTTGTTTCATTGGCTGATCTGTTGGTAATAAATGTCGGTAACTCACCAAAATGTCGAGGTGCATGGTAGAAACGTTTGGCAGCACTGTAGTAGTCGGCGTAGATTATCTTAGCATGGGGATACTTTACTCTCAACGTCTGTAAGGCACCTTTCAGCTTGTAATTGTGATACTTAGCAAAAGCATTCGGTGCCTTCAAACACCCATTTCTGTCGTAATCGGTCTTGTTAGGGCTATGGAACAAGGTCAAGTACACGGCTGAGCACCCGATAGGCAAATTCCCCGGCACCACTAGCTCTACGGCACCTTCTTCTATCAACAACTGCAAATATTCCAATAAGTTAATAAGAGTTCAATTGTATGTTTGAGCAATCCTGTCGTTTGAATTTAAACAGAAGGTGAGCATCTACGACCGAAAATGTTCGTGTGTTTGATGCTAACATACACTGGTGGCCTTGGTAATTGCTTCAACAACGAGAGGCACAGAGGCTTGGAGTTGTTTAATGCTTCCACCGACAAATGCGGGATAATTGTAGTCATTTCCACCAATCTCTCCCACGAAGAACAGTGATTTCTTCAAGTAGACATCGCATTCTTTGCAAAATAAAAAATTTGAAATCATGAAGGTTTACGTGAGAGTAATAAATAAGTAATGAACTGCAATGTTAGGCTTCAGTCATTGTCACCTTGTTTGGTAGAGCAAAGTGAGGACTTGAGCTTCTTGAACCAATCAAGCTGAACACTCAGGGAAGCATTCGTCCACAAAAGAGATCCAATTTTTTGCTCATAGAAAAACTCTGGCTGGAGAGCGGTCGCTCCAGCAACGGCGAAATTCACCCCATGTTTGTAACTTTGGCCTTTGGTTAGTGCTAGATATGGGGGCAAATATGGCAACCCAAGTGCTTCAGCTGTATGTAACACAATTAATAAACACGATAAAAGTCATAACTTAATTAGAAAACTGACTTAATTACAGATGAGAACGAGATCAGCATACCAATGAAATCAATAACAAGTCGTCCATCAGAGCACCGGCCTGTTGCTTGTCGAAAGAAGGTTTCACCGTAAGGGAATTTTCCGATGACTGGAAACGCAAGAGCACCGGAAAGAAGGAAATTGCCAGTGTCGCTCAGAGAATCACCAAAGTTGAATATTGCATGATATCGTTGAGGACTCGCTGATATTGTCCTCAGGGAGCACAAAACCAAGAAGACAATCAAAAGTTTCATGGTAGAACTTAAAAAGAACTCCAGTTTTAGCTAGGGTTGATAACTCATGGACCAATTATACTACTTCCATGCTTTGTCCACATATAGAGAGAACTCACAGTCACAGTTGAGCCTTAATTGCGAGCCACTTAATTCAACCAGAATTTACGTCCCATTATAGAAAGCCACGCGTGGACAGTTTGTCTACTACATGTTGGCATTTGATTTGTCAATAAAATGTAGGACTCAAATCATTACGTAATTGAATGCCTTTTTCATTGTTAATCTGCACACTCATCCACCTACTCCATATTCCACCTAATTATCCTCGGCATGCAGCAGGCGGCGAGTGATGATTGAATTTGTTTACTATATATCAATGATTTTCTTTAACCCTATGGCAAACAATTTAATCATCACACGCCACATGCTACATGCTGAGGTTAATTGCCAGTGATCAAATACATTATTACACTACTGTAATCGTGCTTTAATGTGTTGTCTCAGTTGCTTCTATAGGTTGAAATAGTTTTTGACACGACACAAGATTGACACAATGTTCTGGGTAGATAAATCGACAGCCTCCAGACTTTGGTCCCCGAGAGATTGCCTGTAAAAGACATGTACTGCGTTAACAGAGCAATTTGAGTTGGCTTTTCATCGTCAATTCTCAGTAGGGAAATGAAATTATTATTAGGATGATCCATCAGACGACGATTCCAATTCCAGCACTAGCTCTTGACGGCATTAATGTTCTTTAACTAATTGATGTTAGTAGTTGAGTATTAGTTGAAACAAGAAGAAAACGATGGATAAGGCATTTATTGAAATGTACGTATATTTGGTTGCAAGTAAACCAGTATCTACAGTCGCTAAATTTTAAATATGTTTACTGATCGATTGATTTTTCAATTTACTTTTCCAAGAGATCCTCCCTACTGACGATGATGATGAACTAGCTCGAAGCAGGTTTGTCAAATTCATGGAATCGTCATGTTCAGAAGTGTTTCATTAACGAGAATGGAGGTGACAGATGTCTACAGGAAACTCTCAGCTTTCCATCAAGCCAAATAACACCTAAATTGGATGCCTAGAACTCAAGATAATGCCCTTGAAACATGACCCAAGCAGCAGATTTATACACCCTCTTTTCTGCATAAAACTTGACTCTCTGACTAACTGACAACCTTTAACAGATTTTAACTGTATTTGCCGCGTCACTTGATTATTAAATACACCCATAAGTAGTCTGAGATCTACAACAGTTTCTCTCTGTATTGTAGTGCAGGCTGACACAATTGGCAACGTGTTCACCGGATTGCTTGTCATATTATAAAGTACCTAACACCATCACAAATCAGTAGTTTTAAGATCATCAATTTATCCAATCATCGAAAGTTCAAACATCAAAAACCCAATTGAAAAACGAAATGTGGAACTCACATTGCGGCAGTACTTGGCAATGGTGGTGCACAAGGATCTTTCTATACCAGCTTAATGTTGAAGAGATCGTCATGAGTCATTCCTGGCTTTCGAGGAACACATGCAGGGATAATCGCAACATCCGAACCTTCCAATGCTTTCCCTAGTTGTTCGTCACCCGCATGCCCCTCGAACTAACAAATGACTTGACAAATACAAAGTCCAAAAAAGTTGGAAGAAGTATAACCCTCGTCTGGGTTAATTGAAAAAGAACAAACAAAGTTCATCCCAATTCTCAAAATTGAAACTTCAAACACCAAATCACATACGCATACTACAGAGCAAGAAATGGTGCTACCTTAGGCGGCTACGCCATGAGTGTTGGCGATATCATGAAAAGAGAGTGTCTCCTGCTCCCAAGATACCCACCTTGCGTTCGGGCTGCCTCCCCGTCGAGTACTGTAATCAGGCGAGCAGATGCCAGGGCGTGCATGGCCTTGATGGAGCAGCACTTCTCCTAAGAGCAGCTCCAGCAGATCTCAAATGGCTGTCTTCGTTTTGTTGTTCTGATGATAGAAGGGAACGAAGCAAAGCACTTCGTATCGTCGTCTTCCGGTAAAAATCGTAATACAAATTTAACTCTGTTACTTTCCCATTGGATGTTCTCGATCTCACGGAAGCTTCTTTGAGCATAATACACGTTTTTAAACATAGCAAACACAACACTGCACTTCTTATTGTTGTTTTGACAGTCAATTCATCTACAAGAGTGACAAATTCGATTCAAGGGAAACAGCTTTTTCTCCTCTTAATTCTGGCTGTCATAAATGTTCTTCAGAAATTCCGGAGTAGCAGAAATTTGATGGCAGCTATTGGGAGCACAGGTACCCTTTGCATGCAAATTACCATGTGTTCAAGAAATGGCCAATAAATTAGCGTACGTCAAAGAGGCCAAAGCTTAGTTCACTGAAGAGAGGAAGTTCTGGATTTCTATGACTTCATGTACAGAACGGACACAAATTTACCAAAATCGTATCAGAATGAAAGTTACAGCAAGCAAGCATGGCAAGGTGTAGTAACCTCCATACATTCAACTTTATTTGTAAACCAGCAATTAAATGATAGATGCAAGTTTACAAGCATGTTCCAACAATAAGCAGCAATTAAAATCACCAAAGTAATATACAATAGACATACAACAGTTACAGAGTCACAACAGAACGCAGATTTCTGGTACCAGAAGCAACCCTCCCATTTCTCTTATACTTAGCTCTGATACAGGTTTTAGGATTTGTCTGAAATGAGAGGAACTCGAGAATTCCAAAGCTTCTACATTCTATTGAGGATTTGGAGGACGGCTATTGGCAGCAGAAACTCGGGATCCCCACTCCAGCAGCTCTTTGCTGGTGTCATCCTTGTGCACGAATACCTCAATGAAACATAGAGAATCTTTTTGCTCACCAGTTGCTGTCTTAATTGCTTCTGTTAGTTCATTTTCATTACGCACCTGTATTTCACAAACAACAGATTAGATCTAAATGCATCTTGTCAACTCTTTGGGACATTATATCCAAAAATTCAGAGTGCTATCATGGAAGAAGCATCGAATCTACTAATTCAAAGGGAAAATTTTCGGGGGTTTCTCACAAAATTGGAAAATTCATGTTGCAATGAATAACATAAAGCAGTAGGTGTACGAGAGAATAAACAAAAAAATAAATCAACTGTGATATCCATTTCCTCTTTAAAATACTAACCTTGGCAGTCCAGCATTTGCCTTCTCCGTTGTGGATCGCATTAACTAGGCCAGTGTAATCCCAGTTCTTAATCACATTGTAAGGGCCATCATGAATCTCTACTTCAATTGTATAACCACCATTGTTGATTAGGAATATGATACTCCTTTGTCCGCATCGAATCATTGTTGATATATCCTGAGCTGTTACCTGGACAAAGGAAAGCAACATTGTTTGCTCACAAAACTAATGCAAAGAATAATTCATAGAAGTTCTACAATTTACTAGTCACATGCACAGACCTCATTGGACCATCCGCATGCATATAATTGTTTGATCAGAAAAGTTACTGAGTTATGACATTTTTGGGTGCAATGGAAGCTATCTTAGCCCATGCTCACTCTTCTAGAAGAAGTATGTATGTGACCATTCTAACACTTTCCCCTCACAAGTGATTATCACATAAATTCAAAGGAATAGTTTTTCAGAACAGTTTACAATGGGAAATTGTTCACTTTGAGAGTTAAAAGTTGTTCATGGACAAAAACTGTTGCGTTTATAGCACTATATTCCTATTCAAATCTCTTTGTATTGCTCTCGATTTACACAAGTCCTGGGGTGCCTCCCATTGTTTAAGTCTATTATAGTTTATATCAAAATTATGTTACTCACCTGGAAACTCCCATCACCGATGCAAGCAATCACACGCTTATCGTTAGCAGCTTGAGCATATCCTAAAGTGGCACCAACTGACCAGCCAATAGACCCATACTGCATCTGAAATTCATATCTGCATGCAATTGATAATTACAGGTTTGCAGTCTGCTCACAACACAAGAGACGTTATAGGTACACATTGCCAAATAAAGATCCTGGCTTACCCACAATTCTCAGGAAGACGGAGCTTCTGACAGTTGAACCAAGAGTCTCCAGTTTCAGCAATCACTGCATTGTCTCCACTTAGAATGCCCTGTTTAATGAGTCAAGTGAATATTTTCTGTGTTAATATCTTACATGATACTGAAAACACACTAACGCAATTCTTCGACATATAAACAAATAAAGGTTCTGGCTTGATAAACACACATACACGTAAAAAATTAATGTTCTACAACATTGCATTACCTGAATGTGTTTGAAGAGAACATTGACTCTAAGAGGCTCATTTTCCACATGCTTCAGTGGGATGCCAGGAGGGATATATATCCGTCGGTAATTCTCGAAAGCTGTACAGTTTTTCTTTAGCTTCTTGGCCAATGCACTTAAGAAGTCAGCCATGAAAACCCAGCCAAGGGAAGGACCATTGCCTATAGTCACACGATTAGGCTGCACTATAATTGCTTTCTCCTTCTTGATCAGCAATGAGTATCCAACAGAGCTGTAGTCATTGAAAATGGGACCAACAAAAACATAGGCATCAGCAGACTCCACAATCTCCCCACAGAAACTGGTGCTGACAGCACCCCAATATGTACCGATGAAATGTGGATGGTGCTCTGGCACCAGCCCTTTACCAGATGGCATAACAGCTATTGGATAACCACTGGCATCTGCAAACTCTATAAAGGCCTGTTGTGCTTTGGCCACCCTTAGCTTTGGCCCTCCAATAATGACAGGTTTCACAGCTTTATTCAAAAATTCAGCAGTCGCTTCCACAGCTGCTTCCAATCCTAATTGATTGCTTACCCTGCATCAAAAGTAAAGAATGGTGAGAGTGAAATCTCTGTTCATCAATACTACAGAAATTCAACATATTTAAGAGAAGAAACTGGCTTGAAATTTATATCCTGCCTACGACGCAGATAAATGTTCACAAGAATAAGGTTAAGAAGATCTGAAGATGGAAAGCTGAAGTAGCATATTCTACCAGAACTGAAAAAATCAATTCAACAAACATGCTATACTAAGAGTTCTATGAGTCATTTTGTGAAATTTACTAGGCATCCGGATGTTTGAATGTTTTGAGTACAATGGATTTCATCACAATTTACTCTACACTGCAGTGAAAGGCGTATAAACCAAATTAAAAACAGAAACACCAGGTAACAGAGATGTCAGTAACTTTTATTTCTGTGGATGCTAATTAGCTTATGCTTCAGTCTTCAAATATGATTAAACTTCAGATGAGCCCGTTTAATAATCTGGAGCACTAAGCTCTGAGTAATTTTGTGCCCTAATACTGTCTGCATCATCTTGAGTTGATTCAATGAACTACATTGCAAACTATTAGACAATAGATTGGAAATTAAGAAGCTTGAACTAAAACTAAGTATAGCAAAAGGATATGCAAACAGAAATATACATTAAAAAGAGCAAAAGAACTGCAAATAAAAGTGTTCATACTTTGGAGCAAGAAAGAAAGGCACTGGCTCCCGACCAAAAGTCGGATGCGGAATTCCAGGCAAATTACAGCTTATACTAATGTAAGCAGGTTTGCTTTCCTTCAAAGCAGTAGAAATTGCTGTGTCAATGAGCTCATGGGCATCATCCAAGTTATTCACAATAGCCTGTAATTACACAATCACCAGCACCAAAAATTAACAACACAAATTACATATCACAATCATTTAAACTCCAAATTAACACTTATAAATCAAATTACGCATGGTTTTCTGCAAAATAAACCTAACTCAGAACAGTAAAAGCTATATGTAAAGCTTAATTAATTACCTGGGTACAGGTGATCGTTTGAAAGCATCTAAGCTCTTGGGTGAAATCAGGCAAACCAATTGTATGATGCAAGATCCTGTTAGTCCCGTAATCATTAGAGTTAGGCCCTCCAACAATACAGATCACGGGCAAATTCTCGCTGTAAGCGCCAGCAATAGCATTCAGAATACTAAGCCCGCCTACAGTGAACGTCACTACACAGGCCCCCACTCCCCTGGCACGTGCGTACCCATCCGCCGCGTATCCAGCGTTCAACTCGTTACAGCAGCCGACCAAGTTCAACTCCGGCTCGGCTATAAGATGATCCAAGAGTGTCAAGTTAAAGTCACCCGGAACAGAGAAGACATCTCTCACGCCTATCTCCACCAACCTCCGAGCCAGGTGTCGCCCCAGAGTACCGCTGCGGGCTGCCCCAGGGACTGCAGCGGGAGCCGAGGTGGGGTGGCCCTTTGAGCCGACACTGTTTGCAGTTTCCATGTGCAGCAGTAAGTAATTCGTACAAAAGTATGAAATGACAAACTCAAGTGATTGTTTGATGAGAAACTGAGAGTGGATTATTCGTGAGTTTTTGATGCGTTAAATATGCAAAATTTATGCTTGGTTTTACAAACTGTGGGCTGGTTTTAGGAATTGACGACGCGAAAAGTTGGTGAGGGACCAGGAAACTTTAAAACGACATGGTTTTCGAAAGAAATGGATGGCTCAGCTGGTATAGGTGGTTTTGCCGGTGGTTTAGGAATATAATTAATAATTTAATCCATTGTTGGAATATGAGGGTATTGATGAATTAATTAATGAAGGGAGAATTGTCTGAAAACCAGGAGGCGTGAGGTCTGGTTTTCAAATACGACGCTTTTGATTATTCCCAGGGATTGACGCAAGCGCAAACGCAGCTGCATGGTCAATCTTCAGAAAAAGCTTCATTTGTAAAGAAAATGGAAGAAAGGATAGAAGAGAAAGTTCGTTAAGACTTTTCGCGCCGAACCACGTGACAGCTATTGCTGGGTCCCCGTAGAAGATTGGTACTTACCCGATGATCCAGATGAAGACGCCGACGACAGAGACGAGGAGAGAAAGGAAGGCAAAGGGCAGCGGCAAAAGGAACCCCAATGGCCTGCATTGACAATTATCGTTACAGGAAACAGCTTACCCTTCTCTTGCAAGAAGGGTTTCCTTTTTTAATTTCTTTGAAACTTATTTATAAATATTTGTATACATTCTGTGATGCATTGCCAATCATATCAGGCCCAGATGTTAGCATAATTTGAGCTATATTACCCTTCTGCAGAATTTAGATTATCAGAATTTATTGAGAATTGCTCAATGTGAACTAAATTATAAGAACTCCCAATTTGTAAGGATTGGTTTTCATACAATAATGAGAATCAGAAGCACAACTTTTCTTGAGTTAGGTTTAAGGAGAACTGCAGTTCATCTGGTGGGGCTTTCGCCTTTGATAGCATTGCTTGACTTCCTCAAATTAATCAAAAATTTTCTTCTCGTTTGATGGACAGAGTAGCGTGAAATCAAAACCTCATGATCTATTTTCACCCAACATTTAATTTACTTTGTTTTCTCAACATGAAACTCTTTCATAAACCACCATTAGTCCCCAACCCAACTGCAACCAGTATCTTTCATCACTCTTCTTAACTTCATCATCTCCCGAAGTTCAGTTACGTCATCCCATTTTCCAGCAGCTGCAAAAGTATTAGATAGTGAAACATAAGCCCCTGGTCGATCATTAGCGTTTAACTTAAAAATTTCATTGGCAGCTATATTTGCCATCTCAACATCACCATGCAGCCTACACGAACTAAGTAGAGCTGCCCAAACATCAGAATTGGGTTTCTCGGGCATTTCCAATACAAAATTTAGTGCCTGTTCCAGACTCCCTGCACGTCCCAACAGATCGACCATACAAGCATAATGCTCCATCTTCGGTTTCATTGAGTAATCTCTCTCCATGCTCTCAAATATCTCACGGCCTTTAGCAACTAAACCAGCATGTCCACAGGCTGAGAGAGCACCAAGGAATGTAACGTAATTGGGTTGGACGGAACATTCTTGCATCACACGGAAGAGCTCAAGCGCTTCATTGGCATCCCCATTCTTCCCATAACCATCAATCATGGAAGTCCATGTAAACACATTCTTTTCTGGCATGTGGTCAAAAACTCTGCGTGCATCTTCAATTTTTCCACATTTTGCATACATGTCCACAAGAGCGCTTCCCATTTTTACATCCTCAAAGAACTCATCCTTCATAAGTTGACCTTGCACCTGTTGACCAAATTCAAACTCGGTCAACACAGAGCAAGCACCAATCACACTAGCAAAAGTTGAAATATTAGGCCGAAAACTAAACCTTTGCATTTCAATGTAAACCTCAAGTGCCTTCCTGGTGGTCTCTAACGATTTGCTATAACCTTCAATCATTGCATTGTAGACTACAACATCTTTATCCGCCGTTTTACTAAATACTTCTTCAGCATCTTCCACAAAACCTTGATTCATGTACCCCGAAATCATGGATGTGGAACATATCACATCTTTTTCCAACATCATATCAAACACAGTCCTCGCATAGCCAACCTTCCCACTCTTCACATACGAGTCAACGAGCGCAGTGTATAGCACATCATCAGCCTCAACATCACATTTCACTATCTGGGCCTGGATCACTCTCCCTAAACTACGCGGCAACAGCTTGTTACTGCCGCGACAAGTAGACGCCCGAAGCATCATTGAAAACGTATATCCATCGGGCCTTTCACCCGACCAAACTAAACTTCTCACCAAACTAAGCGACTCCTGAACCCGCCCGTGTTTGAGGTACCCAGCAATCATGTAATTATAGGCCGATAAAGTTCTTTGAGGCAAATCCTCAAACAATTGACTTGCATATTTTAAAGCGCCACACTTTAGGTGCAATATTAAGAGTTTGATTGAGACATTGGTGTTGGGCTTAAACCCAGTTTTAATTATATGGGTATGGATCTTTTGGCCATAAAACGGGGTATCCGAATTGATGTAGTGTTGAAGAGCTGAAGAAAGTGAGGTGGCATTTAATGGGTTAGAGAGATAGTCATAGTTCTGCTCTTTTGGAGGGAAAGTCCGGTTTGGTAGGACGGCAGAGCCAAAACGGTTGTGGGTTGACAAGGAAACGGACGGTCTGATTCTCGGTAGCTTTGGCATTTTTTTCATCTTCCAAGCTGTGCGAAGATGTATAATAATGCCTTTAGAAAGGCCCACAACCGAGAAATTCTTGGAATGCATGGTCTAATTTGAGCCTCTTTTGGGCCCAAACTTGAGATCATATTTTGGTGGTGGGTGATGCTTTGATGTCAATTAGTGAAAGCAACTTCCCACTTTCATAGAAAGTATCTCTGACCAAAAGGCAAAAATAAAAATAAACCCCACAAGAGGACAATTGATAAGTCTTTTAAGTGTATATTTATGTTTCTTTAATGCCATTTTGCGGAATGAGGTTTCCCCCCGTTCCCCACTTGGTACTATCATTTTCTAATGAAGTAAAGCAACACAACGCATGAGAAGAGAAACTTTCCCATTTGATTTCATTTTACTCTTTTTTAGTGGATTCAATTCCAAGCCCCTTTCACTTTTCTTCTCCAAAAAGTAGTCTCTGCATTAATCAATTATCTAACGCAAAGAATGGATTACTGTGAGGATTTGCTTTGCAAGTTGGACTTTTGGTTTGGTCTTATATCAATCTCATTCATCTTTGTCTTATTTTCTTGTTTCTTTCTAGGACTTGGCTATGGTCCATGCACATATTGATATATTTAAAAATTTTTGTTATTACCAACTTAAAATATCCTTTATAAAAACTTAAAATAAATAACAAAAACTTGAACAATACATATATATATATATATTTTACAAATAAAATTTTCTGTTTAACTCATTTTAAGGCAAAACATATTTATTTTTTAAACCTAACACAATTTTACTTTATACAGCAAATAAAGTGCAAAATTAACAATTTTCTTCAAGCGGTGGTGATCCCATAATAGATTTTGCCAAGTTCACATCAACATCATATTGGCTCTACACGGGCTTAAACTGCAAAGAACGTCATGAGTATTTAAACCAACGACAAAATTTCTCACAAGTCAGAGGATTGAGTCTACCTCACACTAACCTTAGAATGAGGGTTATTTAATGTGTATGTGTGAGAGATAAGGCGAAATTTGTTGTACAAAAAAGGAAGAATAATGATGCCAATAATTGATTCCTTATTGCAATACATCGTTGCCAATTGGCCAGCCTGCAACCACATTTTTCATCCGATTGGTATATAAGGTAGAAAGTGATGGTGAGAATCCGGCCCTGTCGGCAATATTCTATTTGTTGCATCCTTCCTGCTATGCTTCAACTTAGACAAATCATAGCCTAAATCGTGTAAAATTGAGCGGCTATCAAATCTTTTCTGCAAAGTCTTACGACCTTGGTAGCCATTTGCTGCCAAATTTGTCACAAATACTGATAAGATCAATAGAATCAGTATTGAAACCTGCATAGATTTGGAATTAGCCATTTGACAAAGCAATAATAACTTTTGACGAAAAAATGAATTGCTTTAGCTTGCAGGATTTGAAGTAGCATTGCAAGTAACATATAAGCTCCAATATATAGAGCAAATGCATAGGAAACCTCCAAGATTTTAAAGCATAAACGATCGATAATGCTACTGGCGTCTCCAAGCTGACAAATTCGAAAATTCAATTTGATCATTAATTATTATCAATGCAAACCGTCCCATTACCTTAGATTACAAGAAACAATTGTCCTCGGTCCCCACTTGAGCACCGGCTTAAGCCTTTAACGTGCTGTTAATATCCTTCATTGCCAATAAACTTGCCTGTCTAGTCATCTTCATGCCTTTATTTTAAAATTTCGGGAAATTGAGAAGAAAATTAAACAGTAATACAAAAGTATATATACCCACATGCCCACTTTATATCATTGGACGTAGGAGGATTATATTATTGAACAATATGCTTTCCTTTTGATTCCGAATTTGGCTATCTGCTGTTGTTTGGCTCGATTTTGGCTCTATCCGATTGCTTTAGTTTTTTAAATTCACCTCCAGCCAAATTGAACAAATCTCTGCATCCTTTAAGAGGGATACAGGTATGGCATATGAAGACAGAATAGGTTAAAGTTAGAAAGGATAAAGAGGTGAAACTTTAGAAACAATAAGGCAGTCAACATGTAGTTAATCAAATTAAGAAGAGGTGGAATCATGTATCTGCATGGTGTGCTTTCAGAAGAGTGTTCATGTCATGATGCTTTTGCAATATGCAAGTGTGTTCATGCGCATGCAAGCCTAGTCATTAGTCACAAAATTTTGCCCTATGTGTCACTTTATGATTTGGAATTATATGTAGATTATGAATCAACATCGATCCCCTAGGTTTTCATTGATGCTAATACAAGCGTTTGGTCTTTTAGAAGCAATTAGTGAGCCATAAGCCACTAGTTCTATGCCTGAGCTATGCAAGGACAAAATTGCAGAATCTGCATTTTGAATGGATTGTAAAGTACCTAACTAGCTACTAGCTAGGAATAGCGGCCATCCATTTTGTGACAAAATTTTAATATTGCTTTCATCTGTAGATTCACCAAAACGAGGGTAGACAACCCTAGCTAGCTAAGATCTTCTCTGTCGCTGAATTACATACACTGTATACACTTGTTAGCCAACCTTA
Organism: Swietenia macrophylla; assembly: GCA_032401905.1. Taxonomy (NCBI): domain Eukaryota; kingdom Viridiplantae; phylum Streptophyta; class Magnoliopsida; order Sapindales; family Meliaceae; genus Swietenia; species Swietenia macrophylla. The sequence goes on from CP135573.1 coordinate 1,770,219, forward strand.
ACGAGCTAACCAGCAAACCACATTTGAGAAGACGATTAATTGCCTCAAATGGTCATAATAAGTTCTTATGTCTCAGAAAGTAGTGCAAAGTATGCCTAATGCGACGCCGAGACATTTTCCTTTGGCCATAAACCCGCATGACCTAAGTTCTACGTTAACTATTGGTGAAACTAATAGATTTGGTACTTATTTAATTAATCAAGTATATTATGTTTTGCAAGAATTTGATTTATGTAAGGGAAAAAAAATCATAATCTTTATGTATATTAACTGTGAACGATTGATACTTGCTCTCTCATATAGACGCAAGTCATGGAACCCTAGATGCTTGGATAAAACTTTTTGAACGTTCTGTTGGCTGGTTATATTGAATCTGATCTTGGCTGTGTGAGCCAGTGCTTTGCAGGCTGCAGTGTATTGATAACACCATTGCTGATGGAATTGCTGCATTCAGTTGACGTGGCTCAAGTCACATATTGTTAAAATCATAACGCAACTTGATAAATTTGCATTCCCATAACTTAAATGAAGGAGAACATCGACGAGCGTCAACAAAACTTAAACATCTTCAATTTATTTAAAGTTGCAAATAAAAAAGTTGAAGCACAGTCCAGTTTAGTAGCATTAAGAAGTACAATATTCTAGTTATTTAGAGAGTGATGATGCTGGTCAGGTCCCCCAGGACTCGTTCTATTAGGCTGCAGATCGACTTGTCCTTCGTTTGCCTCTCTGCCAATCCGTTTCGTTCTCTCAACTGATAAACTTAAGCTCTTCCTCCTCTCCACAATGGAAGCAAGAGGCCGGCTTTTGGCTCTTGCTGATAGAAGCAAGAGAAAGATAATCCAAACCAAGCGCGTCCTTAAACTGCACATTCTACTGATCACTTAGGGGGCTTCGTAACAACGTACTAAGAGTGGTGATTAGAAGTTGGTAAGTTTTGCTATTTATAGATTCTCTCAATTTCAACTTTTTCTTTACTGAATTTAAGTAAAGATGGGACTACTAATCAGAATAGACTTACGTTGTCATCATACGCAAAAAGGGCATTTCTCTTCGTTGGCCCAGCTATATATAACAGCCTAATTTGCCATCTCCGACGGTGCATTTGTAAGGTAATGCCAATATCTACCAGTGATCTTCAACTATGAGGTGTCCATTAAGTTCAACCTATCAAATTTCGGACAAAATCTTTAAGAATGTTAAAGGGATTTCCTTGCCCTTGGTAGGAACATTTCTTTTGATCTGACAGGTAAGTGAAGATCGATCTACTTGGATAAACGAAAACCATTTGAAGGACAACCGACGGACAGTGACAGTTAATGACACAAATTAATATTGTTTAAAACTTTTTAAAAGTAATTTACGCCTGTAACATTTGCATAGGTATGTATATAAACTAGAGAAACCATATGTTAAGCTCCTGGTTTTACTTGTTCATGTTTATCGCTTATCCGTTAATGGATTCCACTTAAGACAAATGATCTCATAGGATAAGTACTATATCAATAGAGAATAACCTAATTTTCTACATAAAAGGAGAGATTACACCTTTAGTTCACCTTTTGCTTGCTGATTAACACTGTAGATAAGCACAACGGTCACAACAGGCAATGTTTCTACCCTCGATGACTTTCAACTTTGAACAGTTACACTAGTTCTTGATGAAGATTATGCAAAGTGTGTGATTGCAGAGGATTTGAAGGGGTAATAATTTTTTCTTGTGATAATGAGATGTACAAATATATACAACAGGAATGCGATTAAATAAGGAAAGGAAACATGTTACATGATTTTAGAAGTCTTGCCAACTAACATACGATCTACTGGAGTAAATATGGAAAGGAAATTGGTGTGTTATTTTGTTTTGCTTCAATCTTGATTTTAAATTGGCTTTTTGGTAAGGTTATGTAATCTGTCATGTTTGACTCTGCAGAGGTTGCCGAGCGTATAACTTCATCAATTCCTCTCTTAATTGATAAAGGGATGGCACTGGCCACAGTTGTGAGATGTGTGAGGCCATATCTGGCGGTTCCCGTAGCAAATTGCCTTTCCAACAGAGCTAGGGGTTGGTTGCCCAGAGTGTAGATCAAGATTACATATCATTTTTACATATTAGGATCCTTTTTTAGTTTTTTTTTCTTGAGTTTTAATAAAACAATAATACGTTATATAATTAATAATAAACGATTAAAATTATGTTTTAATAAAATTTATAAATTAATTTTATATTTTAATATATAAATTAAAAATTTAAGATATAATCTAAATCGTTAATTATTAACTACGTCTATGTGAATGTTTACTTAAATTAAGGAGAATAAAGACTAAGATAGAATTTTAGTATGATTTTTAATGAATAAAGGTTCTTTCTTAGTCTTTTATATTTTTGACTTTTAAAAATTTAACGATACATAAACATAAAAAAATAAAGGATTGAGATTTTATTATAACTCATTTTTTATTATTTTTTTAATCTTCTAACAAATAAAAATTAGTTAGAAATAAAAAAGTTAAGAAAAAATTCTTATCTATTTTAATATACTATTTTAAAATTTTATCGACGCTCTTAATGTTAAGTATAATTATTAAAATCTTTACTTTTAAACTTGAATTTTTAGGTAAAATGACAATGGTAGTATGATATCAAATCGGGCTTAGGTCTAGTGTTCAAAACCCTACTAACATTAAAAATTAAAAAAAAAAATAGTTGTTTGAATTCATTTGACAAAATCCTTCAAATAAAAATAGACTTATACACGTGAGAAAATATTAAATATAATTGTTAGATGCATACTTTTATGCAAATTCAACAAGCACTACAAATCTATATAAGTATTTAATTCATTTACTGGCGTACTTTAGTGCTTATGCCCCTAGACTTAGTCCTGTGGCCTAATGCTGGCCTTGCATTTTTCCTCTTCTTACAAGGATCGAGCAGAGTCAACGATTAATTGGTGGATCGAGAGTATGCCACGTCCAAATTTTGCAAATGGTCTATAATTGAATGTGGGGTGTCCATTAAATTTTGAATCCATAACAGCTCAACCCAATAGCTCTGTTGAAGTCACTCAGCTTTAGGCGTGGGGGCAAAGTGCATTCGGCCGTGTCTCAGTAGCCATATTAAAAGAATTCAGGGAAGCTCAACATTAATGGAGAAGTACATGGCCGCTCTCAAGTCATTTGTTCCTTGGAGCATGAAAGAGACATTCCTCCTTTAGCTTCTTCTCCCGAACATGAAAGAGAAGCATGATTTTGGATTTGTCTGCGTAAGATTTCCTCAAGTGCTACAAAACAAATCCAAAACTTCTGTCAACTTTTTGTTTCGATTGCTCAACGATTCTGTACAACATCAGACGACAAGAACATCCGGTGGGTCAATGCCACAATCTTCGTTCTCAGTCCCTTTATCAGTACGAAAAAGAGAGTAGACCATTTCAATTGCAATTTAGTCGGAAACTGATGATCCAGAAATGCGATGTCATGCTGGTAAAGAGAGGTTGAGGACAAATAAAAAGAGAATAATATGACACATTGGGCAACGCCGACAATCATTAGTCGAGTAATTAAGACAACAGATGGTGCTTTGGGCATTTGACAAAGTGTAAGTGACTTCTGTTATTGCAAGTGATAAAATGTGGTATTGGAGCAACGTGCAACACGAGGCTGCAAGGATAGTAATATTTGGTCTATAAGTATAGATAAAATTATAAATGAGGATGTAATCTATAATTTTTTTCAAGTAAGCCCTGCTGTTATTGTTCCATTCTGTAGAGTTTGTGTGAACAAAAAAAAAAATGACAAATTTAGAGATGCACAAGAAAAAAAGAGACAAATTAACGAAACTCTATTTATTTATCTCTAAATTTTAAGTCTTGTCTCTGACTTCTTAACATCTTGTTAACAAAGAATAATAGCAGTGATGTCTCTGATAACAGATAACCAATTAGAAACCTTAAAATTAAAGTTCAAGTCTGAACTAATTTATGTACTATTATTATTCATTTTTCAGTTCAGCGTTAGGTTTGATAAAGATTGTGCTCGATGAACTTGTCTAACGTCTCCAAAACTCAGAACCATGCTGAATAATAGCACGATGCAAACGTTATTGTCCAAATTATATATGCAACTACATCTTTTCCGGAAATGAAGAGAAAAAGGAGGTTATCCAATCAAGAGAATCTAGTAATTATATTTCTGCAACGATGCTGGAAAACAACCCTTTATTAAATGCAGAAAAAGCATAGGGGGTGTCTGCTCTGCATGCCACGGAAAATTTGTTTGTGGTTGCCAAAGTAGTCATTGAAGTTTATTTCCTTCCGAACAGAATTTGATATCGTAGAGTTTTGTTTCAGTCCGATGAATTCTTGAAAAGCAATTCTATGCAACAAGGGACGCATGTAGAAGGGTAGAGAAAAGTTTTAACTCAACAGAAAATTAAGGAAATTATAGAACATGACATCCATCACAGCCCACCAGCCCCAAAAGGACAATTTGCTAGTGCAAAAAAGCTTTTGGTTAATCTACTTACTAGTACGTATAGCATAGAAAAGAGAACTTTGACCAAGTTAAATTAATAAACAATCAAAGTTAGTTTTCTTTTCGAATCACTTTGGACAGCAAGTTAATTAGTGTAGATGGTGCATTAACCAGAAAATGCTCAACGAAGGAAGATGCTCCTTTGTCGAAGACATATAGGATATCCATATGCTCTAGAGCTTTACAGCTTTAGACCATCAAAGATGTTGACAAATAGATTCTGCAGGTCTTATAATTTTAGACGCTGTTAAACAAATTCTTGATAGATTAACATGGTGACAGCTCACATTATTAGCGAAAATGAACTTGGATAATGAAGGATTCCAGCGCTAACGAAGGAATCCTCTTTGAAGAGGATAACGTTCTTTATAGTTCTTAAACTTATCCATTAGCCGCACTATTGAATGATCACCACTTTGCTGTTATTTCAGTTACGCATATTTGCTGGACTATGAATTTATTAATACTTATGAGCTAATCGAATCTCCTTTTGTGCAATTTGTCTTGTTATGGAGGTGCCACCATCAAATATATCTTATTTTAATGTGTCATTTGATTATAATTTGTAACTTATGGTTCTTTTTAATCCAGCTAGGCAATAGCCAACCTATATAATACTAATTTAAAGTGCTCTTTTCCCTCCCATTTGCCGCAGAAGAAAGAATAAGAATACCCATAAACATTCATATAAATTCAGTGCACTGCATATATTAAAATCATCCATCTAACCACACTTCTTACAGGAAATAATTCTCATAGAATCAGAGAATTGCATGCATTACGATCGGATTAAGATTATTGAGCAACAAAAAGTACTTCTCATGGAAGTTCTTCCCTACTGCTTCTTAAAATGATGGTGTGAATCAGGACCTCCGGGACTCGCTCTTTTGGATTCATACAGGTCTTTGTTTCTCTTTTCATTTTCCACACCATTGTTTATAACTTCTTTTGCATCTTCGCCCAGAACTCGGATTAAACTGGACAAATTCCTTCCCTGCTGTATGCCTGGATTATTAACTAGAGGACGAGCTTCAGACCATGAAAACAAAAGAAACATCAGTATTAAGGAGAGACAAAATCTCAAACTAGCCATTCTTCTGTCAAGAAACGAGAAAATGGTTGATGAAGAACAATGCAGCTTGTAGATATAATCACACCAGGATAGTGTCATATATATAGGCAGATCATAGTACTGATATTCCTCTTAAATTTAATCATAGTGGATGAAAAGGGAAGCGCCCATTAATTGAAAATGCAGGATGTTTTGTTTAGTTTGTGGTCATATATTTGTCATCTAATGGATTATAAAAAAATAACACCGACTGTTTTGTATTCAATAGTATTTGCCTATCAAAACTATTTGTCTGCAAAAATTAAAGATCTAGCCAGAAACTTTTAGTTGATCAAACTCCCCATTAAATCCCTCGATCACTTCTTTAACCGTATGCATCTTTTTTTCCAATGTTTAAAAACTGAGAATTGGGCTTGTCGTGATCGAAGAAATCCATTCTGCCCTACGATTTTCTCATGATTCTCCGATCGTCTGGAATTGTTGGAGTTACATGTCTAGTCTTCTGTTTCTTGTATACAATTTTTTTGTTGCATGCTGTCAATATGCTTCCAAGCTCTCCGTTGTTGTCAGTATTAAACAAATGACTTCAAAACAAGTTTAACAGTTTGCTGAATCATTTGTTAAGCTTTATGTCCTTTCTCAGCATATTCTATTGCGAAACTTGGATGAATCCACATTTGCACTAATATGGTGTGCCGGCCAAGCGACTTTGAGTCTTTTATAAATCATTAAGTGCTTCGGTTGACTATGGAGTTCCCTCGAAGTTTAATGTTTATAATATAGGCCGATAATCAATAGTTAAGAAAGCCAATGCTCCAATATTAATACAGTGTTGGGAAATCTTGTTGAGAGAGATTTAAAGTGTTATTTGCCCCTTCTTAGATTCAAATTACTTATAAAATTTCACTAGTAAATTATTTTTAAAATATAACAAATTTTAATGAATTCAACACGGAACAATAACAAAGAATTTAAAAAAAAAAATAATAGCATAATTATATTTTTGAAAAAATAAAGAAGAAGAGAGAAATTTTTTTCTTATTGTTATATTTTGAAGTCATTACTTACCTTATATTTATAAATATGCACATAATTCTTAATAAAAACATTTGTTTTCATAATATCTCTTCATTTATATCCATTAGATTAAATTTAAACTTAACCAATAATGTAAATTAAATCAAAATATGAAATAACATAATGAAGAGCCATAATTATTCAGTCAAGTCGCAGCTTGGCACTGCACAACTCTATATACATAGTCCACTAGAAGATTGAACCAGAAGACCTGTGACCATGGCCTAGAGCTGCGGCTCCAAGGCATAAAGCGATTGCGGCCACGGCTGCCTTGGGTTTGTTTTTGGATTGTTCGGACGCCGCACTGTCATGGCTTCAGACTTTAACGCATGTATTCTTCCATGCGTACATGTCTTCTTTTATGCATAATTTGTATTTGAACAAAATCCAACATATAATACAGTCTATCCTTTGTTTTTCGAAGACTTGAACTCAAGCCTTAATTATGTGAAGTTGGAATATAAATTAAACCTTATAAATTAACAAAATAAAACAAGTTTCTTTTAGCAAAGCCGTGTATTTTTTCGATCCTGCAACTACAAGAGCAATAAGTGCAGGAGTTAGGTTAAAATGTGCTTTACACGTACGCTAATTTCATAATTAAATTAAGGATAACGATTTGGTTAATATTCTTCCATAATCTCTGAAAACTATGCCTTCTTCAAACTCTTGAAAAGTAATGAACTTACTGGTTTAATTTGCATGCATGCTAAATATTGCGCCTCGAACCTCCATGCATGGTTCTCGTAAACAAACAGCAGCCATGCATGAATATTCGCATTCGCTCGAGACATGAACGACTTCCAGCCCAACTTAACCCCAATACCAGCTCCTTTTTCAAAAGGGCTAAGCAGATCGATCGCAAGATTCGCTACATCGATCATTGATCGGTTCCTCACTCCGGTGACGTATTAGTTCAATAAACAGATCATTTATTAATATTCCGCCACTAGCTCAAGCTGAGACCTGCTTGCTGTTTTCAGTTACCAAGATTAGGTATGTTGATTTTACAAATTCCACTTTTAGCTAATCAAAGTTCTTCTCTGTGTAGCATTCCTTCCCATTATCAATATACATATATATATATATATATATATATATATATAAAATGGGAAGGAATGCAGCATCTCCATGCTATAATCTCAATTATCCAATGTGGTGTTAGTGTCGAGCTCTCGTGGTCACTCCGCCCACGTACTCCACCTATCGCATACTGTTCTTTTGAAAAGTAATGAACTTGCTGGTTTAATTTGCATGCATGGTTCTTATAATAAACAGCAGCCATGCATGAATATTCGCATTTGCTCGAGACATGAACGACTTCTAGCCTAACTTAACCAACCCTATACCAGGTCGTTTTTCAAAAGGGCTAAGCAGATCAATCGCAGGATTCCTTACAACGATCATCGCTGGGTTCCTCACTCCTGTGACGTATTGGTTCAATACACGGATCATTTATTAATATTCCTTTGTCTCTTTTGCAAAAGCCACTAGCTTAAACTGAAACCGGCTGTTTTCTGTTACCAACATTAGGTATGTTGACTTTACAAATTCCACTTTTAGCTAATCAAAGTTCTTCTCTACACAATAAAAGGCAGTGATTGATTTCTTTTCCATGGTCTGAGCAAGCTGTGCTGTCTAAGATGCTGCTTTCCTTCCCATTATCAGTACGTATATACACACCCAATGATGGGATAAAATATATGTATAAGCACCAAGCAAGCGTGCACGTACCATGCTATAATCTCAATTGTCCACACCTCTCTTTCAAAATTTAACACCCGCTACCTAACTTTCATCCTTGGGAAGCTGTATTAGGTCTTGTATCTTTCATCATAATCAGCAAGGTATATTAGGTTTAGGTCTTGTATCTTTCACCATTGTAAGATGATCGAATCCCTATTTTTACACTTAAATATTGGTGGTGCCTTTGCTGTTAAATAGACAAGAATTTTTTAAAATTTTTTGTATTTTTTAATAATTTTTATTTATTAAAAAATTTTAAAAAATTAATTAAATTAAAATATAAACCATTCATTATTTTTTATACTCACACGCTCACTGAATTCTTAAAAATTAAGAATACGAATTCTTATTCTTATTAAATATTTTCTTTTGTTTAATATTTATTTTTAATATGGATATTGAATGTTTACTCATGTTCAAAACTCCTAAAATACTTGACCTATCGCAAACTGTTCTTCTGTACATTTCTTATATTTATTGAAGAAGCATAAAACCTTCATTGAGCAAGCAGTGATTTTCAAAATAATGTTCCACATATTATTGCATATTATAGAAGGATAGAAACCTTCATTATTCATTACAGGACTCCTTCCACTGGACCAACATATTACATGCATTACTGATTACAGTATTCCCTACACATAATGGCCCATATTAAGATGACCTTATAGTCTCTCACCGGCAGTACATGCATTCGGGAGGTACAAACTTTTATTATCGGCATGATATGGTGAAATTCATGCCAAGATGATGCACATGATCGTCTTCGCTACACTTGTTGAGAGTGATGTTTCGCATCAGGACCTCCAGGACTCACCCTTTTGGAATTAACCAGGCTCTTTTTCATGCCTTCCTCCCTCGACCCAATATTTAATACTTCCCTGCCACCTTCGCCAAGCACTCGGATTAGCCTGGTTAAGTTCCTCGCCTCTCTGCCTGCAGGATTGAGTAGCCGAGTTTCAGAAGCTGAAATTGAGAGCAATACAAGAACTAAACACACCTGACATCTCAAGCTGGCCATTTTCTTCTTAAGACTTCAATGAAGTTGAAATTCTTATGTGCTAAGGAGAAGACGCCCAGGATGCAGTTTGTATATATAGATCATCAAGGTTTTGTCTTTTCCTCAGAGACAGCAAAATATAATATTTGTTTTATCTTGTTTGTTAGGTAATATCCTTTGTATTGAGAATTAGGATTTTTTTTTTCCTGTTCTTTTTTATTTGTTGAGGTTATTCAATTACTTAAAAAAAGAATCTTATTTAATAGTAAAAAAAAATTAAAATAAATTATACTATTTAATTTTTTTTATTAATTAAATAATTTATTATATTATTATAGTTGATGTAGTGAAATAATTTTACTTGAAATTTTATTGTATAAATAATAAATAATTTATAATATATTTTAATAAATTTTATAAATTAAATTTATATTTTATTATATAAATTAAAAAATTAAAATATAATTTAAATTATTTATTATTATTTATAAAAATTAACTATGACACACTCACGAATGCCAACACCCCTTTTTGTTTTTTTGTATGTGTTGAATTTAAAATTAAGTTTATAAAATTTAAAATAAAAAAATATTAAAATAAATAAGAAATAATATTTAAAACATACAATAAAAATTTAATATATATTAAAAAATTTAAATATAAATAAATAGTACTTGAAACAATTTTTAAAAAATTAATTAAAAATAATTTTTAAAAAAATTACAATACTTATAGATATTACAGTAAATTTTTTATTTATATTATAAGTTAATATTTATTTAAATAAAAAATAAAACAATATATAATAAAACAAAAAACAGAAGAGAATCTTGATCCTTGTGTGATAGAAAAGCTAATGCCGACCAGTTGAGTATAAAAATCATTTTTAATCTTTAGCTTTTGATGACAAATAACACTAACTTAACCCATGTTAATGAATAGTCTACAAACCGCCCACCTTACGCTCATCATGGCCATAGCCCATTGGTGGTCCGAAAGAAGTGCCGAGTAGGCCAAATTTGTCTCCAAGGAAAACCTTCTTCTCTGCATTGCGAATACGTGCAATGGCATGATTCACGCTGTAACTTGCAACAATGCTGAGGAAAGTGCCAGTGGAGGGGGTTGGAAAAAAAAAAATGTTTCTGCCAACCCATTGGGATTGTAAGAGTCATGCTCTTTTCTTTTCTGGCTCCTTCTCTTGGCATCTGTCTTCCTGTTGTATTTAGCAAACTTGTAAATTTCATTTGTCTGCATGAGGCCTTCTTTAAGCCACCCTAAATTTTCTGTCTAAAGTTATATTCTCTTCCTTATAGTGATCTTAGAAGGAATCCATTTGAAAATGGTGGGTCGGCAATATGTCATAATCAGTTTTTCGTCTGTTAAAACACATAGAGGAACCAATGAATAATACTTAATTGTTAGTATCATTCATTCCCATTTCGCACTAGAATTGACCCAGATGGAAGAAACAAAATCCAATCACTTTAATTGATCAAGTAAATAATTCTGACATTTTTTTGTGGAATGGAATCCGTGTATACTATTTTTTGACTAATGGGCATTTCCCATCTAATTCTGGAAGCAGAAATAATACCCAAAAACGAACATTTAAAAAAAAAATAAAACACAGCCAGGGAACTTCCAATGATCCAGATTTACAATCTATGAAACTATCTGAAACTTCTACTCGAATGCGCCAAATGGGTCTTCTTGCATACTGAATCAACAGTGGTGTCAGCTCTTCTCTTTCTGGATTTGGCGTGGGATGAAGAAAAAAGAGAGGTTGCACAAGCACTGGGTGAAATTGCTCTTGAATACACAAATGTATTGAAGACGATGGTGATGTCCTCAAGTGGGCATCTGATTCTTTTCCTGTCGGGGGTGGAGAAAGGAGACTTTGAAAGAACTGTTGTGGGTTGCTTTGTAGAGAAAGGAGGGGTGTTTTCTTTGTTGCCATTTTCGCAAAGAGAGACGATACCCATTGTGGCTTGTGAATTAGAGTGAGGTGGTGGAATGGGAGGAGTAGGAGGAGAGGGATATATGTAATGGTGGATTTTGGAGGGGAAAATAAGAGAAGAAAGTTTTCAAGTTCAGTGATGCTGTTTCTTTGGTTTTAATTTTCATGGAGGGCGGGAGAGAGGGAGGGGAGGGAGGGAGGCATAGGATTCTTATTTTCTCGTTTTGAATTCAGATCTGGACCTGGAAATTGGCCGGCGGAAAATTGTTGGGGCGCGCATTTTTGCGCTGCCAATTGGGGCACGAGGGAGGTTCGAAATTTTAATTCGGTGGAACTTGGAAGCCCAGACAACATAGATGTCAAGATTCCAAAATTTTCAATCCCAAAAAGTGATTAGTAAATGTGGGGAAAAATAAATTAAGAACTTAGAGAGATGGGTAATACCATTTCTTCGTCGCACAAGAAAGAATCAGCCTTCGGTGCATTAATTGAACCAACTAAAACCTAATGTTATGTAGGTAGTGTACGCAAGGTGAAACAGATTGGGACTGGGCTAGTATCCATAATTTGTTCACCGTTTAATCATGGAAGATTTTGTCATAAAGAAATATGGATCAAGCAGCAGCATTTTAGGACCTAGAACAGTGAAGTAAATTCAACATCTTTTCCATACCAAAATAAATTCCAAAGAAAAAGAATAGAGCAGCACTTAATTAGAAGGATATCTCCTCTACGTTGATTGGATGGTTCAGCAATAATAGGTTATTGTTGTTCACGATAGCCCGCACCAGTATTTCTTTGGCTTCCTCATTTTTCTTCTTCAGCGTGTTGCAGATCTACAGAAACTCATGCTAGTTATAAAATCTACTTTTTCGAGAGTAACCCAGTATCTTTTAGCATAATCAATAATTTGCATAATTATTTAGAGTGTGCAAAACATGCGTCATCCCAACAACGAAATAATTAACTTGTACTCCGAATGAACTACGTATATTTTATCGAAGTGACATACAAATGAGTGACTCATTTTCAGCAAAAGCCATTCCATCTCTTTAAAGACTCAAATTCGAGTTATAAAACATTCAATAATTATGTTCAAGATGTGAAAGACAACAAATTCCACTTATTGTAACTACCAGTCTCACAGTTATTGTGGTTCTTATGCTAGCATAATTTTAGGTTCATGAACTTTCAGTATCATTTTACGTGTTTTGGACTCATCTTATTGCGTGAGATGCATTTATCAAATAAACACTAAAAGCTAAAATGCAGCAATTAAAACACCCATGGTTACTTACATCGTCAAGCTCTTTCGTGAATGCTTCCGCCTTTTCAACGTTTCCATCATTCTCCATGACCACAGAAATTTCTATTTCATTCATGTTGATCTCCTGAGAAACTTCAAGTCCAAAGGTTGAATGGTCGTTAAGCACGTTCTTGGTCTTACTGTGTCTTTGATTCTCGTGATTGCAGACCTGGCCAAAACGTAAAGGTAACTGAAGTTAGATATTTAACAAGTATCAATCCTTGATTTAATCTATGTTCCACACAAGTTTCAGTAGTCTTCATGGTGTATTATGCCACGAGCTTTCTTGGGAAGATACCTCTTCTTTGATAAATCTTCCCGAAGATTCTTTAAAATTTCTGCAGTTTCTAAGGAAAGAATATATTATTCCAGCACATAACCAAATAATTTGAGTTAGAACATGATACAGACAGAAAGTATTATGCGACCTGCTTTCCTTTGGTGACTCAGAAAGACGTTTAAGGGGTTTCAAGGATACTAATTCTGCATTTGATTCCTGTTAAATAGCTCCATATAAACATTAGTGGAACATCACAATGATCCTCAGGAAATTATGGGACAGGCTATCTGCAACTTCCAAATAATCATTGCTATGCTATCATTTATAAAAATACTTTTAACTAAGAGAGCAATTAGTGAATTGGAAATTAAAATACCTCAATCTTTTTCCGCTTCAAAGATGATGATAGCGGTTTTTGTTTCTCAGTGACGCCAATAGGATGGACAATATTGGATCTCATGTTCCCTAGAAGTTACAGGTTCTGTTCCAGGTTTCTAGAGGAATTACTTTGCCTCAAAACTTTGGAATTTGGTACTTCTTTGTTTGTTCCTACGGGCCTGTGTCGAGAGGGGTGCAGTGGTAAGAAAGATATATAACAAAATTACTTCAAAGGAAGACATTGAAGAACATCAAGTGTAACATCGGCATCAAACCTCAACATTTTCAAGCTAGAAAGATCAGGGGTCCTCTTGCCAGTTTTAAGACCTTCCACACTTTCCGGACAGATTGCACGCTTGAAACCTCGAATTTAGGATTTCCACTTGCCTTGGTACTTGATTTACTGGTCTTTTCAGTTGAGCTTGAAGGATTCACTTGAAAATTGCTAGATATTGCCACATGATTACAAAAGCTAGTCTCAACATAATGTTTTCCAGAAGGTTTTACTGACTGTATAAAGCAGATTAAACGGAAAACATAGCTTACCACACAGTACTCTAATATATAGAACGTGTTTTCATGTTTAACAGAAGATAAAATTGAGAAAACTGGAATGTAGAATGATACCCTTTTTCTGAAGTCTGTATTATTAAATAATGGTGGGAAGCAAACAAGTGATAAAATGAATTTGGGAATGAGCCAAATGGCATAATTATGCAGAAAATCTCAAAGAAATATAAAGTAAATTGTTGTAAAGATATGAGTAATTTATGTCTTTAAAAAAAGGAATTCTTCTAAAAGAGGAGAGAAAGAAATCAATATCCCAGAAAACTACTCAGAACTTTAAGCAGGAGTAGCCCCATTCGACAGTTACCAATCGTCCAATATAAGAAAACACTAGTCTGAATTGTAGAAAACCGATATGTGATCATAAAGCATCTTAGCATGCTATATTATATGAAACTAAAATAGTTTAATGTTGGTAGAAGATATTGTGTCAAGATGTACAAAAGAAATTATGGACTTTTTTATTGATAGCCAAAAATCCCTATGCTTACATGAGTTTAAATGTTTAATAACAACTCAAATATAAAATTAAAGTGCAATAAAAAATCATTGACCAAAAAAGTTTATATAATCTCAGATATAAATTCCTCACCCAGTGATTTTTTGACTTCTTAGCATAACGGGTTCTCCTGTTGTAATTTCTTTGTCCTGCAGCCTTGAATTAACAAATTTACTGCCATTTTGTGCAGCATCAGCATCGGCAGCCTCCCTATTGCAAATTGCACAAGACATTGTCATTTGGCTACTAATAGAAGCACTTACAGAGTTGGTCCAAATAGAAGCATATGATATAAATGATTTACAAGACTAGTTGACTCGCCTGAGATTACCGAAACTTTTAACATCCTTCTCACTTCCCAAAGAAACAGGTTCATTTATCGCCAATTTTATGTAATGTGACTTTGAAGCAACCAAGTTGTTAGTAATTTGAGCATCATCAGTATTAAAGTCCTCACTGCAAAGATTAGAAAAGGACAATTCTGATATCAATGATACCAGACATACATGAACAACAATATCAAGCTGAAGACTTAGAATAGACATATATTCAACAAATGAAACAATGTTATTGCAGGAGTGATTGCAGGAGTGATGGCCACTTTTTTCCTTTTTCTTTTTTTCTCTGTTCGAATTTTCAAAATCTTTAAGTCAGATATTTGATTTAATCATGAAACTTTAAAGCCAGGAAACTACTACGTGTATGCCTGGCTTTCAGTTATAATTTTAGTTTTAGGCTTAAGTGAAACCTCAACATTTTCCAAAAAGATAAAACTCAAAATATATAAATCTCACTCAGCCCTCTTTTCAATTTCTAGAATAATAGATTCCTCTATTGCCACTTGTTTATCTTCTGGTCTTGCATCAGCAGCCAATTTGGTCTCACTTTGTACACCATCAGACTCAATGCCCTCTCTGTTAGAAAATAGAAGACTAATCATGGACATTGTTGTATCAGAATGATCTAACTCCATTTCTGGCGGAACAAAATTTCAACACCATGTCAGAAAATTAATAATTTTGGTATAAGATTGTTGAAGGGAATTGATGTGTCACTTGATATAACGGAAATTTTTGACATTGTTTTCGCTTCTCAGCAAAACAGGTTCATCATCAGTTAACTCTCTGGCGAGTGGCTTTGATTCACCCACCAAGTTGCTCAGAATTCGGACAGCAATGGCATCAACGTCCTTCCTGCAGAAAGCCAATTCTATCAACAATTATTTATCGGTTATAGACTTCCTCAATCCCACCGAGTGTCTGCATTAAATTAGTTTTAACTCCAAGTAAACATAAATAAGAAGTAATAAGCCAAACATAGAAATCTCACCCAGCATTCTTTTCACTTCCTAGAATAGCAGGTTCCCCTTTGGTCTCTTGTTTATCTTGGGGCCTCGAGTTACTAACCAGTTTGCTCCTATTTTGTGCATCATTAGACTTGAAACTCCCCCTATAAAAGATTTTACAGGAAACTCATTGGAGCACTACATTATAGCATTGGGTCTTAATTATATGGTCCAATTCAGTTTTCAGAGGACAAGAATTTTAACAATGTCATAAATTTTAAGGTTTTGTTTGCTTGAAGGACAAGAAACAATGTCCAGGCAAAGATGCCTCACCTGACATATTACTTAGGTTGTTGACATTCATTTCACTAGTGGGCAAAATAGATTCATCTTCTGTTAGATCTCTGATAACTGACTTTGAATTACCCACCAGTTTGTTCCTAGTTTGTAAATCACCTGCGAAGTCCCTGTTAAAATTATAAGAAATTGTCAATCAAAATCCCGGTACAGAATTCAATACACAACAGCTATGTGCATGAAGATTCAGAATAAGCCTCAAACAGATAAACAGATTTAGTCCAGTTACTTGTTGAAATCAAAGGAGAAGTCAATGCGGTGGCCTTTTTTCCTTGATGTTCCCCAATGGTAGAGTCTTCGTCGGTTCTTTCTTTGGTTTTTGTTTTCGTTTCTGGTGGGCATGAGAAATCAAGATCTGGCATGTTCACTTTATATGATGCGAACTTGTCAAAATCACCATCCAGATTAAAATCCACATCCCTGGGACAGAAAAAAAAAATGAGTTCATAATTATAATTTGGAATCTGGTTGCTGGGTTAATGTGTCTCAAATCAAAATATATACCCTTATGAAATATTATTTCCTGAGAACAAAACATGTTAGCACAGAATATACTGAGGAAAGGGACAAGGTGCAAAACACAACAGAGTCAATGGGAATTAATTAAAGGAAATGAAAATCTAATTCAAGAGTTCAATTATGGAAAATGCCAGCACTTACAATTTGTCAAAATTGAATTTTTTCTTTCGATTTGGTACTGTATCAAATCTAAAATCCATGGCATCATCTTCTGTCGCTGAAATTGATTTCCAGGAGATGAGGAAGTCTGTTCCAATCTCCTCATCTGTATAAAAAGGATGATAGAATCTTAATACATGAATGACATCTGTATAGAAAGAATAAGGCTTGAGAAGTTTCAGTATACAATTATTAAAACATCCTCGGATTTCAAGCAACAGATATATAGGTCAGCCTTTAACCTCCAGGCTTCATGACCCGAAATTACCAGATAAAACAGTATAAGAGTATTATCTTGTAAACCCCATAGCAGGGCAACAGAAGAATGAATATAGTTTTAAGTTTACATATAGAGATGGTTCCCCATGCTCTTGTTGCCCTAACACTACTTAGCAACAAGTCCTAATTACACATTTTCAGATTTTTCTCCAACCTGCTTCTGCAATAGTTTTATTACTTTCAGTTGACAATCAAAGGCCTCGTGAGTTATGTCACTGTTCTTCAATATGGAAATTAAATATGGACCGTAAAAATGAAACCTCTAACGTTTCAAATTCCTATTAGTATTATCTCCAAATTTAAATGCAACAAGAAGAGTACCTAGAAGTGACTTTTTCTCTTTTGAGTTAACAGAGGCAGAACCTCCTTCCCGTGACTCTGCCATCCTAGTGAACCTTAAGCATCAACACCGTGTACAGCTAAAATTTTTTAGGATTCTCGAGTTTGAATTCTGAAAAACAGGCAGTTTTGCTTCATTCGAAAGCTTCTCCACAAATATAACTGCAGTTCCTAGTAAGATCAATGGCATCAAAAGAATAACTAAAACAACATTAAAGATGCGAGTAAACTTCTGCAGTTTACAGATACTATTGAAATGCACTAGAGGGAGGTAATACAAAAGAAAGAAAAGTTAAAATGGGCCATGTATACATGTTATTTAGATTGACCACAATCACATCATTAGGATAATGCAATGCAATAGAAATAAAAAGTAAAAAGCACCAACATTATACAAACCCTTGATGAGCCATCTAATGGATTTGTGGCGAATTCATAATCACGGTTGATTAATGAACCACTGTTATTTTCTCATGTTTCTTCATCCACGGTCCCATAATTCATGAAACAAACTAGATGTTTCAGTTCAATTCAATTCCTTATAAACCAAGCCGCACTCGAAGCGAAAGAAATCTGAGAAACAAGAAAGGATGACGCGCGAAGGTCTAAACAAATAGACTACATCATTCTTGACAGTAAGATAGAGATATGGATATCCAAAATAAATATATAAATTAAGATAAAAATACATCGTCCGCAAGCAAGGTCCAATATATGTTGGAGCAAGGCTTACCACATATAAAATCTTCATTTCTCGATGAATGGAGTAATAAATGAATTTAGATCCAAGCAGAAATGTGGGATGATTAGAAAAAATAAAGTTGAATTACATAAACGACAACGCCAAGCTCGTTATACATTACCTATATTTGATGAAAAAAATAAAATTTGATAAGATAAATTCCTAATATCCAGAGGTGGATCAGATTTTTCAAAGAATAAAACGAGCTTAATCATAGGCAAACTTAATCCAAGGCCACAACCGCGTAGCAATTGAAAGGTGAAAGAGGATTCACCGATCTAATGTCTAAGACGAAGAAATTCGGGTTTAATTTCGAACGAATCTTCGATTAGAGCAAGAGCGCAGCAAACTACACGTCAAACACCATATTTGGCAAAAATACGAACGTAACCTGTTTTTGGAATGCTCGAATCAACTGCTCAAATTTGCGTGCGCTTGCTCGTGTACGCAAGAGAGAGAGGAGTTGCCTGTTTGGCTTGAGGAATGAGAGAAGAGTTGTTTGGATCGAAGGAAAATGGCGACGAGATTTTCTGGTGGCGCAGGAAAACAGCGTTTTCGGTTAGTTGTGTTTTCTTCTCGATGGCGATTCGAATTTGAATTTATAAGTTGGCAGTTTTCGAAAAGGCGGGAGTGAGGAGATTAAATCATGACTCGCGAAAAAATGCGTTGACCATTTTTTCTTTTTAACTTGTAAAATTGGTCCACACTCACTGAAAATATTATTTATAAATAGAACCTTGCATATTTCAAATTTTATTTTTAAAATTAATGTGATATTCATGGATATCATCTCATTTATTATATTTTTAAAAAATTATAAATAAATAAGATAATTATTAAAATTAATTTTTTTAATTTTTTAATTTCAATATGTAAAATTATAATTCTCGTTCCTCTATTTCTCTTCTCCTCTAAAAATAAAATGAATTTAAAGAGTATTAAAACTTCATTAATGATAATCTTTCGATATTTAAACCAATCAGATAATTCTCTTTTTAACTTGTATAAATAAAAATAGTATTTTTTGGTAAATTAATTTAGAGATAATACAAAAAACGTGACTCTTTAATTGCTATTACTCTTGAGGTTAAAACATCGGGTGATATTCGTGAGGTTGAAGACAATTAGTATTCTCCACATCTTGGCATTGATGGATTAAAGAGACAACAATAATAATTTTAAGATACGACATAATTGATATATATATATATATATATTATATAAAAATTAATGTGATAAAATTATATTATTATTATTATTTGTATACTATTATAAAATTTTATACAAATATATAATATATATTATAATAATATAGTATTAATATATTAATTTATAATATAAATTTATATTTTTAATATTATTTAAGATAAAAATAAAAAAAATAATTGTCTTATCTTAGGATACTAATCTCTGACTTCTTTCGAGGGAAAGGCTTCTTGTCTCTTTTATGTTTGTGGAAACAGAAATAAAATAAACAGTCAAAATAAATAATTTGTGATCTTTACAAAGACTTTTAAGAACATAACTTTTGACTTTGAATGTGGCTCCTAGACGGCGGCTTTGGTAACAGCTAGCATGCTTGGCAGTAGAGTGGTAGGGGCAGAGGTGAGATTCCAACATTGACCCTGCCACAGTCGATCCAAATTCATAATAATTAATTAACAGCACATTATCAAGCTAATTATAAGCATTTTTTTTTTTTACCAAACTTATTTATGTTTTTATATTTTTAATGGTAATTAATTAATTATTAAATATTAATCATCTACTCTCCATCACCAACTCCTTCACTATACCAACCCTCTGCAGCTTCCCAGCAACAACCACACTATACCAACCCTATGCATCTTCCCAGCAACAACCCACCCAGTATCAGTGATAATCAACCAATCCACCTCCATAAATCCACAGCTCAAATCGAAAACAAGAAACGCAGCAAGTAATTACGAACCCATCTACGAAAATGCAAGTCAAAATCTTGGAAACGAAACCCATTATTCCATCCACACCGCCCTTCAAAGACGATCACGAACTCCCTCTTTCCCATCTCGACAACGACCCCAACGTCTGTGTTAGCTTCCGATATCTCCGTGTGTACGTCAGCAGTGCCACCACAGACCGCCGCCCGTATGACGTCATCGCCAATGCTGTATCCTCCGCCCTCGTCCATTACTATCCTCTTGCCGCCAGTATTCGCCTCGTCGGCAACCAACGTCTCTCAGTGTTTTGCCAGGTGGGCCAAGGACTTCCCCTAGTCAACGCCACCGTGGACAGCACACTTGAGTCTTTGAACTACCTTGATGACCCGGATTCGGATTTTGTTGAGCGGTTGGTGCCCGATCCGAGTCCGGAAGAGGGATTGGTCAATCCATGTATTTTACAGATCACGGTGTTTAAGTGCGGTGGCTACACTTTGGGAGCTGCGATTCATCACTCGTTGTGTGATGGACTTGGTGCGACGCAATTTTTTAACGCGGTGGCTGAGTTGGCTCGTGGGGCGAGTCAGGTGTCGGTTCAACCGGTTTGGGACCGACCGAATTTGTTGGGTCCAAGACGCCCGCCCCGGGCTGAAGGTCCGCTTAGGGAGTTCTTGAGTTTGGAGGAGGGGTTTAAACCGTATCGTCAGGAGGTTGGACCAGTTGTCAGGGAGTGCTTCGAGGTGACGGATGAGTGTTTGGACCGGTTGAAGGATGTCTTGTTGGAGAAGTGCGGGTTGAAATTTACCACGTTCGAGGCTTTGGGTGCGTTCCTGTGGCGAGCCAAGTAAGTCAATTTTGGCGGTTTATTTTATCGAATAATGACATCAAGGTCCCTGAATTTATATATTTTGTATTTATAAATATAATATATTTATTTATTACAAATATATCCTTTTACCGACACAATGTACTGCTACGTAACTTGTAATATTAAATGATATTCTGATTATTTTAAAAATATAAGAAACTTATTTGATACAAATAAATAAATCAATTAATTTATTGAATCTTGTTTGGAAAGGGTTGTGAATTGTCTACTTGACTTGTGTTTTTGATTGATGAAACAGGGTCAGATGTTCAGGGATTTCCGGAGATGAGAATGTGAAGTTTGCATATGCAACCAATATTCGGAGAACTGTAAAGCCACCGCTGCCTGTTGGCTACTGGGGTAATGGCTGTGTTCCATTGTACGCCCAGCTTACTGCCAAAGAACTTGTTGAGCAGCCGCTCTGGAAAACTGCAGGAGTGATAAAGAAGAGCAAAAGCAATGCGAATGATGAGTATGTGCGCTCATTTATCGACTTTCAGGAGCTACATCATGGTGATGGCATCACAGCGGGAGCAGAAGTGAGTGGATTCACAGATTGGAGGCACTTAGGCCATTCAAGTGTGGACTTTGGTTGGGGAGGTCCGGTGACTGTGTTTCCTATTACGAGGCATCTTCTTGGGAGCGTTGAGCCTTGCTTTTTCTTGCCCTATTCTTCTGCAAATGTAGGAAAGAAGGATGGGTTCAAGGTTCAAGTGACTCTGCGCGAGAGTGCCATGCCTGCTTTTAGGAAAGAGATGGAGAACTTTAGTAGCAAAGATTTTGGGTTGTCTGCATAAACAAGTTCGCTAATCTTCTTCTCGTTGTATTGATTGTGCTTTTTACTGTAAGTTGCGAATTCAGGACCGGAAAACTGTCTTGACTTACGATAATAAAATTTATCAGAGAAGGAATGGACAAGTTACTATGAAGCAATGCCTGGTAGCCAAGATTTGGATTGTCTTGATGGCTAGTTCTTAATCTTATTGTTGCATTACTTGGTAGGTTTTGCTGCCATTTAAAAAATTGGGATCAGAGAGTTGTGTTGACTAGTGACAACAAATTTGTTATTCCCAGAAGAAAAGGAAAGGAGGATGCTGATTAGTGAGCAATGGCCATTACAGTTCTGTGTCTTTGTCATACTAAATTGTGCATATCTGATGTGAGTACAGGATAACACAAGGTGCAGCAAGGTGTTTGTTTTTGGTTTTACCTATTTTTAGAGATAAATTTAAAATAAATAATATAAAAAATAAAATTTAAAATATATAATATAAAAAATTAAAAATATAAATACAAAATTTAAAATAATTAATATAATAATTAAAAAATAAAAAATTTTATATAATTTTTTATATAATTTTTTAATTATTATATTAATATATTTTTAATAATTAAGATTAAATTTAATATATATTAATTATAATTTAATACGATAAAGTATTGTAATTTCACAAAGAATAATTCATTCACAGCCCTTGTCTTCACTTTTTATATTATTAGTTTAAATAAAATTTAATTATTTAATATTATATATGAAGTAAAATGCGACAAAAAGGAAAGGTTTCCAGTACAAATCATGCTGAAGGTGCGACTGAAATCTATCCTCTTATCCACAACCTAACAAACCAATAAGAAACCATGTCAAGCTGTGATGGTCGACAAAACTAGGGAAACCAGCGAACACAAACATTACTCTGCAGACCCTTGCGCATGGCGTCCCTATTAGGAACTTCTTCCACTACAATTTTGGCTTCTCGGTCTCTCTCTTCTCCAACCTCAAGGCCTGCCGTCTCCTATCTTGCCTTAAACCCAGGTATATTTCACTCTCCAGTTCAAAACGAAAATCTATGCTTCATTCTTTATTTTTGTACATTTAAGCGGGACCCAGTTCATCTTTAGTGTTTAGTTTTGTTCCGATTTCGCTGTTTCTGTGCATGCAATTTTGGGCAATTTGTGAAGGCAATGGGTGTGTTTTGGAAATTTTCGGTGTGATATTGTTAATGTGGGATGTCTTGTCCATTTCCAAGCATATATAATGTTTCTTTTTGCTGTTTTTCCAGGGCAGAGTTATGGGAGGAGGTTTTTTGGAGGGATTAGGACTGAAGGCAAGAAAGGGAGGTCTCAGTTTGCTGTTTCCAATGTTGCCACTGAGATTAACTCTGTTGAGCAGGTATGTTTTGCTTTCTGTTACTTACTTTCTAGTCATTCTGTCTTGAGACCAAACTTAAGTTTGGTGTGATAATATGGTTCGTTTAGTAGGTCGATTTATATATGGTAGTAGGAAGAATGTTGTAATTTTGGAGAAAGATTTGGGGAGACTTAATGCACCCTCTATGTTGTTGAAAGCTTAATCCGGCCCAAGGATTTTGAACTTAACATAAAACAAAGAAGAAATGGAAGTATACAAATTATATCCAAGGCATAAAGTATTGTGGGGAAGAGATAACTTTGATATTGTGTTCTGGAATTATGCAAGTAGAATTTGAGAAGTTTATGATATTTTCAGGAGCAGAAGCTTGCTGCAAAGGAAAGTCAGAGGCCAGTGTATCCATTTACTGCAATAGTAGGACAAGAAGAGATGAAATTATGCCTTTTGTTAAATGTGATTGATCCCAAAATTGGTGGTGTTATGATTATGGGTGATAGAGGAACTGGGAAATCAACCGCTGTTAGGTCATTGGTAGATTTACTTCCCGAAATCAAGGTAGTTGCTGGTGACCCATATAACTCAGATCCTGAAGATCCAGAGGCCATGGGTATTGAAGTCAGAGAGTGTGTTCTGAAAGGGGAGGACCTGTCAGTCTTGATGACTAAAATCAACATGGTTGATTTGCCACTGGGTGCTACAGAAGATAGGGTCTGTGGAACAATTGACATTGAGAAAGCCCTGACAGAGGGTGTCAAAGCATTTGAGCCTGGTCTTCTTGCTAAAGCTAACAGAGGAATTCTTTATGTCGATGAAGTTAATCTTCTAGACGATCATTTAGTGGATGTTCTTTTGGATTCTGCTGCTTCTGGGTGGAACACAGTAGAGAGAGAGGGCATTTCAATTTCACATCCTGCAAGGTTTATTCTGATCGGTTCTGGCAATCCTGAAGAAGGGGAGCTGAGGCCTCAGCTGCTTGATCGATTTGGAATGCATGCCCAAGTGGGGACTGTAAGGGATGCTGAACTCAGAGTAAAAATTGTGGAAGAGAGAGCTCGATTTGACAAAAATCCAAGGGAATTCCGTGATTCCTACAAGGCAGAGCAAGAAAAGCTTCAGCAACAAATATCCTCAGCCCGGAGTTGTCTTTCTTCTGTTCAGATTGACCATGAACTGAAGGTGAAAATCTCCAAGGTTTGTGCAGAGCTCAATGTTGATGGACTGAGAGGAGACATAGTTACTAACAGAGCTGCAAAGGCTCTTGCAGCTCTCAAGGGAAGAGATCAAGTCACTGCCGAGGATATTGCTACTGTCATCCCCAACTGTTTGAGACACCGTCTTCGGAAAGATCCATTGGAGTCAATTGACTCTGGTTTACTGGTCATTGAAAAATTTTATGAAGTTTTTAGCTGAAGGAGGTAGTTAACGGCCCTTTTCTCTGGTAATTTTGTTGCTCAAAGATTGTTTCACTTTGATATCCTTGTCAATTTTCTCCTATGCCTTTTGTTTTGATCATTATGTGAAATTTGAAAGTATAGATGGCATATTCATGTGATCATTGAAGCAGATGTAAACTGAAATTACGGCATATGACATTCGGGAAGTTGTTAATAAATTGAAGGGAGGATTATAATGCATGCTAATTATCCTTCTTACACTTTTTTTATCTCTGGAGTATGACATTTTTACTTACAGCTTCTATGAACTGCTAACCAGTTATGCCTCTTTCTTCTTCGAGGATGGAAACATGTACATTAGTTCTTCCTCAAATTTTGGAAATATTTTACAGATAATTGTGCTATTTCTGTGTATCCTGTCATCGACCATCAATATCCCAATCAAGCATTCTGTTGTGGCATTTTTTGCTTTCAATTTAACCATGCATTCATAAAGACTATTGATTAGTTTTCTCATTTATGGCATTTGACTTTTTGAAAGTGTTTTGATTACATAAAAACACTCCTAAATGCACCCCAAGTCATTAAGATTTTGCAAGACCAATCAGGGTTTCATCAAATGTAACATGTATGTTTTGCTACTGATTGTACAAACAATCATTAAGATTTAGGTAATATGGTTAGAAATATTGCAGTTATCTAGTAAAATGGTGTAGCTTAACATCTAATTGTGAACAACTCTACTCCAGAATTTCGGTCTTCTCTCTGAAAATGCAGGCGGCCGTTGGTATATAACTGATGCAACATGAATCAATATTCCAGCAGTTAATGCCCATATCACATATTTCTTGCCCGCTGCTTCATAGTCAAAGAAATGGAGCGAATACCTGTCTCCCATCCATTCTTTCTCCTCTGCTCTCCTGTTCTCATCCTGTGTCCACGACCATAAAAAAGGGCATTACTAGATATGTTTTATTAAAGAATATTGAGATGCAAATGGGAGATGGAACTGAAGCATAACCTTGAGAAACATTTCCAAGGGCGCATCAAATATTGCATCTACTTCAGCTGCACTTGGAGCTGGAATGAAAGCTTCCCCGTCAGGAAGTATGCCGACTACAGGAACAACAGCCATTCCATTCTGCACATAAAACGAGCTATGGATCAACACTAAGTCACTACTCACTGTAGCTACAAAAATACATAAATTTGCAAATTTACTTGTCAACTTCTTAGAATGGTCCAAAGAATGCTCAAGAGGACTCCATAAAAGACTTTAAAGACTGAAGGTCGAGACTCAAACAAGCGCACAGAATTCATCTGAGAAACTCAATTGCTAGAATAGACCACTCACATTTGATATGATCCAACATTTTATAACATTATGGGAAGACAGAGACAATCACTAACCGATGCTTGAAGTAGCTAAAGATTGCAAGGTTCAACAAGGGAGATGATGAATTGACGACTTGAAATGGTTCAAACAATTGATGCCTATAAACCAAGGAGGTAGAGACAACCTCATCACTTGCATCTTTTTCAAGGATCATTACTCGGATACAATCAATTTTGTAGCTGCTTTCCATAGTTGCCAATCAGAGTGGCATATTTAACTTGAAGCAAGAGCATTGTATCATAAATCTTGAAAAAGTTCACATTCCTTATCATCAGGAATTGTCACTCCGCGAGTCTTAATTACTTCTGGCAACTTTAAATTTAATTTGTTGAACGACGGAAATGGATGCTAAATTATGAGAAAGGTCAAAAAAAATTCGGAATTAGGGAAATTGAATACACTTAAACAGAACATACCTTAGTGACAAACGGTTCAAGAACGGTAAGAACTTTAACAAGGGAAGATTCCAAGCCAATTTCCTCCTTAGCCTCCCTCAAAGCAGTCTCTGCATCATCAACATCAGTTTCCTCTCTTTTCCCACCTGGCAATGCAACTTCCCCTGAAACCAAACCCACCCATTAGGTTTTTCCTTTCATTTCCAACAGCAAAACCTTATAAACAAAAGTTATACAAGGTAATGATTGTTTATTACCAGAATGAGAAGAAAGAGTTGATGAGCGTTTGGTGAGAAATACGCGTAGATCGCCGTCGTTTCCTTCAAAGAGGCAGACAAGAACCGCTGCTCTCTTGGTTGAAGATACTGCAACAGGGTATCGAGAACACGAAGTTTCACCTTCAGTTCTTGGGATCTGTTGTTTTTCATTGTAAAGACGAAGTTGTTGGACTAAGGTTTCAAGCCTTTCAGATCTATGTCCGTAGTTGTTGGAATCCATGAGCTTAGTTAATACCTTTATTTCCTTGTTTTCCCCGTCAGTTATAATATCTGCTAGTTTACCCCACATGTGCCCCTCTGTTTATCTTGTTTACTTACCACAAAATGGACAACATTGATAGAAAAGTCTTCGTCAAAAACCACGGTCATCCCTGCACTGCATTACAAAAAACTTACAGCCAAACAGGGAATTCCGTGCAAAATAGAACTCTCGGGCATGCAATGAACTCTCTGCACTGCATTACAGAGAACGTTGGACACGGATACACATTTATTATTCCGAATGGAAATTCTCATGTCCTTTGCCGCGTATTCGCACAGTAAAATTTTGCACTACCAGTGAAATATATTAATACACCAAAGCTAAGAATGAGGTGATTTTCGACCGTAAGATGAATGATCTTGGAGAGCTGGAGATGTAGCAAATCTATTATTTTATTTCCACGCTTAAGAGGATGATCAAAATGATCTTACCTGATTGATGAAACGGGTGGTAAAGCTAGAGCAACCTTCCGAGTCTCACGCCGTTTCCAAAGAAGTTTACAGTAGATGGTTTTGTCAAAAACTTGGGCTTTTGCTTGACATATACATTGGGTATGCTATATTTTATGGATTTAGGCGTCCCTACCTCTTGTGAAATCAAATTATTACATATAAAATATAAATATAAAAGCGAGTCTCTACTGGAAATTGATGCCAAACGTGCCCACAGTCCTCTTTGGTGAGCTGTTTCTACTTTGTAATATACCAGCAATCCTGTGAACCCATTAACACATATGGATTATTTGTATAAAGGGAATTGTGTATCTGAAACCATTTTTTCCAACATAAATATCAAGATTGCATACCGTGTGAAGACCATTGAGCTGTCTACTTTGATTTCATATTTAAAACCGGAAGGTTAAGTATTGAATCTGTTTCAGAGCAGAGGGGAGTTCAATAATGAAAAACACAACATTTCATATGGCCAAACACAATAATTACATATGTATAAAGAACTCTGTTGTTTTCATGCTCCATTATCAAAGAGAAAAAGATTCTGTGTCCAGAAATTGTTATTTTGAAGTGATGGAGCAGGTACTAATTCCCCTCCTGATCTTGAGTTCTCAATGTACAGTAAATGATTCAATAATAGCCAGTAGCTGTCATGTCAAAACATGCGCAAAGGGGCCCTGAAAAGGAAGATGATATGCATTTAGAAAGAGATGCGTGCATGGTTCGGGACAAAATGACGAGATGATTTATTCATTTTCGGTCCAATCTTGCGGCTGCTTTAGTAATGAGATGTTACCAATTTGTAACCACCACAACAATATGCTTTAAAGATTTGAGAACAAATAACGGGGAAGAGTTTGGTCAGAATTACATTTTGACCGCCATTGCAGCCGACAAGAAAGAAAAATGTTTGGTAAAAGAAATTCAACACATTTATAAATTATTAATTACAGAGAACTAATGACTTCTTATTATCAAAGTTAAGCAAGTTCAGCTTCTTACAGTTTCTAGCCTCTATCTCTAACATTTCCAACCAGTAAAGAAAATCCCACCCAATTGTTTCAAGCTCTTGTGTGAAAGCAGCTTGAACACAGAAACAACATAAATCACCATTTGTTAAAGTCTTGATGGTATTAGATTGAACTTCAATGAAGGACATCTCTTCATCATGGATGAACTCATCTATGGTGTTGACGGGGAACCATACAGATCTTGGCAAATAGATTCAGATCCTGCAAGAGTAAGTTAGTGAGTGAGAGTTATACAAAACTTTTAATGTACAAGTCATAAGAACTGACCTGGGAAGGTAAAGGCAACAGCTCTTAACGATTTTGTCCCAACAGTCTACTTAGAGAAGAATTCTATTTACTTTGATGCCAATTGCCTTCTTGAATCTGAATATAATATAACTTGCCTTCTTGAATCTGTATATATCTGGCCTTCGCAGTTTAGGGGCATCTAAGCATGACATGCATATAGTTGTTACTACTTTTAATACATACAACAATAAATCTAGAACAAGTTCTACTAGTTCAACAATTCCAGGTTGCAGTGGATTAATTGCAGAAATCTATTAATACAACCCAACAAAGCTTTTTTTTTTTTTAAATGTTTTTTAAGGGATTATAGTATCTTTGTCTACAACTCTAGGAAACTTGAACTTTGGGTTCTGCTCTATAAAGGCAGGTTGCTTCTGGTACACCACTGATGCAGCTCTAATCAGAATGCCAGCAGTTAAACCCCAAATCAAATACTTCTTGTTCTCAGATTCATAGTCAAAAAAGTGAATCAGATACTTATCTCCCATCCATTCTCTCTCCTCAGCTCTACGGTTTTCATCCTGAACCAAAAATGTCAAACATATTCTTCAGACAATGATACACATTATCATGCAAGCAGCAGCAGTAACAAAGCAGTAGTAGTACTAGTCATAAAAATAACAATACTAAAAGTCATAATAATTGATTTAGATCATGTGAGAGAGAAAAACCTTAATAAACATTTCCAAGGGTGCATCAAATACTTCATCTACTTCAGTAGGATTTGGAGTCGGCTGGAATGCTTTCTTATTTCTAAGTAAGCCTATAACAGGTATTACTCTGAGGAGGTGCTGCACAAACAATAGTGATTGGTAAAGCCAGAAAGTAAAGCAGAAAAGATAAAAGTGTTATTATATCTACATAGTAGGTTAAATCAATTTTTTTCTCATTTACATCCTTTGACAACGACTACAAAACAATCAAGGGGTATGAACAAATGCAAGCCAGTCCCCAAACATAGATTCTAATAGTAACAGGTTGACTTGGTGAAGAAGCAGAAATTGCAGAATAAATAATGGTGGGATATAAGTGCAACCCAACCACAAAACAGAAGCAGAAAACCTTTGACAATTAATGGCAGCTAAACAGTACAAAAGCAGATACTCATGCAGTGTTAAACATGCAAGTTAAAGACTAAAAAACAGAAAAGTTATTAACCCAAGGACAAGTTTGTGTAATTGAAAGACCTATTGGTTCTCATCATTGGACCCTTGAAATTTGGAGCATCGATTCTGCGTATCTGCCAGTCTTGTTAATCTAAACAGTCAACTTCAAAAATTCTAGATAAATTATATGGTTCTATAAGTTCCCTTGAGGTCACAAGGTCCCATCTTTTCTTCTCATTTTTGTAAACTAAGACCCCAAACTCATGGCCACATTTCAAAACCATGCATCAAACTGCTAATTTATGGTCCACTTCACATGATATGCATCAATACTCTCTTTTATTCTTAGGTTAAATGACAGTAGGAACTAATTAGGGTCAGATTCGTGAGAAACTCACATAACTCATACGAACTCATTTCATCCTATAACTCATGTCATCCTGATTTCATACCCCCCAGATGACATATATATCCCATCAATTAAAGGCGTAACATGAGGGGTTTGTTTTTTTTCGCTTTTGAGAAAGAAAAACATAACAATTAATTAAAACAAAATAGGAAGAGCCTAGAAGAAACGTCTTTCCGTACCTTAGACAAGAATGGTTCAAGAACAGTGACAACTTCAACAAGCGAAGGATCCAACCCAATCTCCTCCTGAGCCTCTCTTGTTGCAGTATCCCCATCATCCTTATCACCCTCCTCTGACTTCCCGCCTGGCAGTGAAACTTCTCCTGCAACCTAAAACACCCATTTAGTCCACTTACAAATCGCCAACACTCACAGAACAAAACCATCATCCATTACTAATCTCCGATTGGTCACCAAAATAAAGCAGGAAAGTTGAAATTAAAATCTCAAATACTATCTAATAATCAATGCAGTTAATAAAAGAAAAATTAAGTCCTTCAGTTAAACAAGACAATTTACAACCACTTTAACAATTGAGGTGAAACTATCAACCTTCTATCGCGAGAGTAAAACAAAATGTTTCAAAATCCATACGAAAGACTCAAATCTATGGTCTTTTTGCGTTTCTTACACTCAAACTTTACAAAAACCAAACAAAAGACAACTCTCTCTTTCTTTTCCTTCCAATAATTTTCTCACGAACGAAACAAAACTTCTTCATTCAATCCAGTCTGGAAAAACTACCCAATAAAGCCAAATTTTGCACCATTTCATAAGAACCATAACTAGAAAAGTCAATAACAAATAAAGCATTTTCTTTCTTTAAGCTATCAAAAAGGGTGTCCAGAATCACACTGACCCGAGTGAGTAGACAATCTAGAAGACCTCTTCGTGAGTATGACCCTCAAATCACCAGCATCTCCTTCAAAGAGACAGATCAAAACTGCAGCTTTTTTGGGTCTAAATCTTTCAGGGTCCTTAACAATTGGAGTAACAGATTCTTGAAAACCCACTTGAGAAACCACCTTTCCTGCCATTTCCTGAATTTGCTGCTCCTCCGCATCATCATCAAAAGAAGGTGGTGGCTTGTAGAGACGTAATTGCTGCGCTAAATCAACGAGTCTGTGTCTCTTGGGAGAAGCCAATGTTGACGATGAATCCATGATTTTGGTAAACGGTAATAACGTCGCTGGGAATTTTCTTAGAATTGAGATCATGAGCCAATGAGCATCGTCTTAATTTGACATCAATTTCCAGCAAAGAACTTGCGATGGTTTTGATGATGAGCCAGAGCTACTGTTACGAAGTTTGTTTTTAACATAACATGCCACACGCTTTGATGCCACCAGAAATTAGCAATTATTTACTGGGAATGGCTATGGTAACTGAATGTATTCTTACGGCTTAAAAATTTTTTCTAATTTTACAACTAACCAGAATTTTTGTAAAATTTATAATAAAAAATATTAAAATATATAAAATAAATAATAAATAAAATTTAAAATATAAATAAAAAATTTAAAATATTAATACAAAAGATTAAAATATATTTACTGTATAGACAATCCTTTATTTACCAAAATTATATATTAAAACTTAATTGTCACGTGTTTCACGTTTAAGGCTGTAAACTATTAGAAGAATTGGGTATAACCAAATTATTTTTATTGATTTAATTAATCAAAATATATTTCAGCTTGTACAGGTAATATTATAATAAGCATGATGTCATGCAATTATTAAAGAATTTTTCAAAATTTTTCACTGTGACAAATTTGAATGGGAATAGATGCAATCTTAATGTCTCTCCCTAAAATGCAAGTGCCAGAATATGATATAATTGCTCCAAGCAAGAAAAGTTGGCTGTTAAATCTGGCATGTCAGTCTCAAGGTATCTATCTAATACCGTACTTCTAACGTAACCCCCATAACAGAAGTCACAACTCATTAAGGGCAACCAACGAGAGATTGTTTCATTTGGTTGGCTGAAAAACCGAGCATTAACATGGATGCTGTCTGTTATGTTTTGGAAACTGAGCTGTGAATGAGTTTGTATCTTTAACATGGTTTTAATATCGTAGTTGGAAGTTGCAACTGGAATTTAGGGGGTTTGGATTAATGGTGGGTTTGGTAAACAGGTCTGGATTAGACAAGACATTGTCAGTGTCTTGTGTTTGCTGTCATAGCGGATTAGACTATATTTTGAACAGTGAAAAGATTCAGACTTCGCCGTCAAACTAGTTAAGGCCTATTTAAGCAAGGATGACCCTATGACAGTTAGCTAAGTGTGTCTCTTTTTTTTTTTTTTTGTAATTTTCTACACAATAATAACATGATTCTTGATTGGCCAAGCTTGCAAAATGATCATGACATCGCTACAGAGCAGGAAATGAGCTAGTAAGCACATTGGGTGTGGTGAGAAATCTGGAAGAGAGAAACTGTAGGAATTCTGGTCTTGTAATAAAACGTTCGAGGCAGTCATATGACTCAATCACCCCAATCAAAAAGCTCTGTATTTACATTACATATAAATGAATTTGTTTTCATAATGAACAGAACTGGAAAAGAAAAATGAACAGGTCAATCCCAATTCCCAAATCTCGATCTGTTCTATTACTTGGCACTGAATGCCAGAAACAAATTACTGTCACACCACTTCATGTATACAATCAAGAAAAGGTCATATGAACGAAAATAAAATAAAAAATTGGAATTCCTCTTTTCTGCTACACAACTAATAGAAAACCAACTATATGCCATGCAGTCTATAAAATTGGCCAGGTACTAAGAAACCAATTGCTTTTTCTTGGTGCTTTCTTCTTCAGCTTTAGTGTTCCCTTCATTGGAGGATCGTTTTTCAGCTGCTGGGAAAGTCAACCTTCGCGCCTTTGTAGCTCCCCTCACATTAGACATAGAGGGTATAACTGAAACTGATGATTTTGGTGTTGGTGGATTAGTACCAACCTTGCTTGCTTGCTTGCGCTGCACCTTCTTTGGGCTAATAAATGGAGAAGGGACACGGGTTTCCCATGGTCGAGCAGCAATCCAGCGTTCCTTCCAACTCCAACCCCAATCAGCTTTGCCAAGTTCATATTTTCCGAGAGGATTAGAGTTTGCTCTCCACTGCAATTGATGTTTGGTCAGTTTTGATTCATTCATTCTGATGCCGCAAAGAAAGGATTACTTCAGAGGTTGACATACCTGATGAGAAAAGGCATAAGCCATAGCCCGCTCTCGCTTGACTGCTGCTGATTCTCTCTGATGAATCCTTGAGAGAATCTCCTCCATTGTTTCAGGGCCACCGCTCCACTCAACCTGCCATCCTTTCAGCTGTTAGTCAGAAACTGAGAGAGAGCAAGAGTTGTCAGGTTTCAAATTGGTCCTTGATCTAAGAGGAATAATTAGTGGACATTGAGGGATAACGAACAGACAATCACCAAAAAGGCTGTTTTCAAGCTAATGGTTTCAAATAATAATATAAACAGAGTAAACTTCACAATTTCACGGAGTAACTGACAGGAACAAAGACCAAGATAGCACATTACACCTAAGTCAAGAATGGACAGGGTTACTTGAGGAAGCAGGAGTAAAAGCATGACGGCAGAAGTCAAATAGTACGGGAGCAAGAAAGTCTCCCGAGTGTAAATGTGTGATGTTAGTCATTAGTATGACTCAAACTTGTGCTTGTGGGTTTATTTGAGAAGAAAACAAATAGAGAAGTTTAAAAATTGAGCAGTGCTATGTGATAGCAGTAAATAAACTACAACTTAAGGTCTTCATAGCTAATCCAATAGATAAACTAAAAGTAACAGTCATCATCTCCATATCACATGCATAGAGTAATAGGTTTTTATTACATAGAAATAGAAGAAGTTAGGGGACTAATATGCAGAAGAAGCCACCGGCAGAGAGATATATTAGGGATTCAAGGTATTTTTTTTTTTAAGGTATTCTTTTTACTAACTGAGTTTGGTTTTTGTTTGGGTGATTTTCTAAAGATCTGGACATTCAATGGATAAATTACTTGTGGCGGGTGAGGCTGTGATGGTGGCCAAGCAGGACAGGAGAGTTGGTGGTGGTCATAGGTGTGATGAAAGTGAAATTGCACACATGAGAAAATATGTTTAACAGAAAATACTGTTAAATCAGCTACTTTTTGGTAACTTGGGGGAACATTCGTATGTTTTCACCATTTTATGGATAAAGTGCATTTCTAACCTAAACTTGAGAGGGTTTTCAAATTACCCAAGGAAGTTTCTCTGCACTAGTTAGACTCCTCCTCAACCTGGCCAATTCTTGCAAGGGGTAAGTCTAAGTTCTAACCTCCAGATCATGAAGCTTTGTCTCAAGTTTTAGTTGATTCTCTAACTTTTTCTGCTTAAGCCGACATTCTGTTACCATACACAGTCTCCGAGCTCTAATCTCAGCATGTAGTTTGCTCCATGAATGAAGATAGCTTAACGTGGTTGTAGCTTGCTTTTGAACAGAATTACGCTGGGTCACTGCCTGTAGTCTCACTGTCCCTTTCAGACAATGTAAAGTTTTTCTAGCCTGAAAGAAGAGTAAAGAAATAGTGAATTTGTATGTAGAACATCAACAAAATTGTAAAAGCATATGATTTACAGTATTAAGAGATGCTAAAAGCGGTTATGAGAATTAAATGATGAATTATATCTTAAATGCATCACAGAAGCAGGAAGCAGCTGTGATGCTACATCTTGACAACTGTAGATTGTCAATACCTGCATGCATTGCACCTCCCGTGTAGAAAATAACATACAAAATTTTGGGAATTAACTGACATAAACCAACTGGATTGTTCTTTGAAAAGGCTTATGAGTTTACTTCCTCAATTGCGGCATACTGGCCAATTGCTAACCCCAACTAGTTGGGATTAAGGCTTTGTTGAGCAGAGCAAAGCTGTTAAGCAGCTCTAAGTTGACATCATTAAAAAAGGTTCAATCACTAATGATAATCAAGTAAATCCTTCACATCTCAAATTGCAACCAATGACTACAGTTGGCAGAGCAAAGAAGCCAAAAACATCTTTCTGCCCACACATAACAAAGAAATGTACAAAAAGTCCTGTGCATTCAAGCAGGTTCACATAAGAGTATGGTCCATCTTTTTGTTCAAATGAGTATCTTAAGTTTATGGACTTCAATGTCCAGAAACAACAAAAAGGTGAATTTTCATACCATAGCATCTAGAAGGTAAGCCAATTCCTCACCCTCTATATAAAAAAAAAAAAAAATTCAGACTAATGATAAGAACATAAGAACTGTTTACTCATAAAGTTCAATAACTTTTCCTAGAAATGGACCTGAAGCAGTTACTGTCTGCCTACCAATTGCTTTATGATGTCATGAAGAAAAACAAAGAAATGTTGCAAAATTTTCAATTAATTGACCACAGACCACAAAATTGATGATCCAGCTCAAACAGATGCTTTATAATCAAGTGTTGTTATACCCAACCTTTGAAACATCTAAAAACTGAAGTCCCCCACCATCGCATGCATTAAGACCCTTGCCAGAGCAGTGACGACATATTAATTGCAGTGACATGGTTGAAACAAGCAAAATCAAACAAGCCTTCTCCTCATCCTGTAGTCCCCACTAGCACTCATTTCGTACTTTTCACATTTGAAACAGAAAAGAAGATGGACAAGTGCAGAGTAGGTTTAACTCTTGGCTACTGTTTAATCCAAGCTTACCCACCCAAAGATATGCACCTCAGGTAGAACCAATTAGATCCACTGAGATCTGCCCTTTGGAGATTCACAAATGGTTACAATCTAGATCTCTCTCCAAGTTAAACTCTCTCTGTAGGTTGTAAATGTCTCCACAATTTATTAGATGGATATGGTTCTTGCATCATAAAGTTTAAATCTAAATCTCTCTGCAAACAAGCACATGTCCAGGTGCATGTGCAAAATTTTGTTATCAACTCTACTTTAAAGTGCAAATAAATACCATGAAATTTTACTTGGATGGATGGAACAGTATTGTTAGTAAAATCACATTTATCATATCCCAACAACAGTTGAAGTATAAATTTTATGCCATTAGTGTGTATAATTTGTAACAAAACATGCCTTGTATGCACGGAATGCATTTTGAATTCGTGTTGCAGCTACATCCTCAACTGGCATCCCAAGAGCCCTATGATTTCCACCAGCAGATCTGTTAGCAACAGTACTTGACTCTTTGCCAGGACATTTCTTCCATTTGAATCCTCTGGATTTTGAAGATGCTGAAGATCCCTGTTTTAAAATGTGGAGAAAAAAAAAAAGAGAGAATTGTATAGTAACAATAATAAAGAGATATCAATTAATAGTAGTTTCGTAATCACTATCTAACTAGCACCAATATCACTAAAAATAATTCAAGATATGAACCTTCACACAAATCACATAAGTGGCAATCCAGTAGGTGCTCAATGAGAAATAATATTGAACCAAAAATACCTTGAAATGGACAATTATAATTTCCAAAACCTAGCTTAGAAATGAGCTTATACATCGCATTATTAATATAAGAAGTAAATAAAGGAAAATTCATAGCTTGGTTGATAATTAATTTAAGCAAAGTGAAAGCATTTGGATGATTAAATACCTTGACTTGGCCAACCTTTGCTTTCTTTGGGCTAATAATTGTCTTAAACCAATCTCCAGAACCCATTCTCAATGTTCAATGTCCGTATTCAAGTAAACATAACCCTGGCAGCAATTTTAAAATAACAACCAGAATCATCATTGAGACAGCATATGGCAAATGAGTGTTTCAAGTCAAAAAGTCTATCATATCATATTTTTCAGATTCTTTTTTCTGCCATA